>JAKCPI010009927.1:0-214526 GCA_023213315.1 Euborellia annulipes
TAATGTTCTTAAGTTAATGATATAAAAATATATTTCAATATATACCCCGAAGATTGGGCATCACTGAGTATATTATATATACTAGTATAATATAAATATAGACCAAAAAAAGGATATAGACAAATAAAAAATCAATAACAAAGTTTTATTTTAATCCTATTCACAAGAGTGGAAGAGTAAATTTTAAAAATTTATTTTTATTCCCACTCGGTGATTTCCGATTAGAAAAAATAAATTAGCAAAAATGTTGGATGTTGCTGATGGTTCACTAATTGAAGGATGAATCCAATCTCAATTTAATTAGTTTTTACTATGTATATCGACTTTAATCCGGCAACTAATTTAATAAAGTTTATTTGAAGATTATTTTAACGAAAAAAGCAACACTAGCAATCTTACAGGCCAGATAATTATTGAAAATCAAACTTTAAATTATGAAATTACTGTATTTATTTATAATAAATTAAAATATTATTAAAATTAATATAATAATATATAAAGAAACCTCGGAAGGGTGACCCCGAGGAATCAGCGTATGAAACGTCCCCGGGGCAAACGGTATTTAAAATAAAATATATTTAATCGTTGGAACCAGTAAATGTCTTTAGTTTGCCTAAAATTAAAACAAAAAATGTCTACAAATTTAACAAACACCATCACAAGACATTCCAACACAAAAATTGTATATCTCGCAAAAAAATTATTTAATAAATAAAAAAAAGCACAAATTAGCTTTAGCAAATTTGTGACCAATATTTTTATTTAATCTTATCAATATTCTATTGGAAAAGTCAATTATACTCAAGATTCGCAGGAACTTTGCAGTCAGGGGATTAAATAAAAAAATATTTTATTTAATGTTTATTCGCCGATGTTTCTTCATCAGGGCAATCGTATTGTACAAGATCTTAGGCATTTTAATGTTCATTGCAATCATATACAATTTCTTTTTACTTTGATATGTACAAAAATTATCATTTACTTGCTACTCGAGGTCTCTGATTTAATAAACATTCTACTCCCAAAAAAAAAAAAAAAAATCCCTAAGATCTTGTATAAGTGACAATATTTGCTCTGATGAAGATCGGGAATGACGACCAAAACGTCGGCGAATAAAAAATTAAATAAAAGATTTTTTATCTCCTGGCTGCAAGGTTCCTGTGAATCCTCATCAAACCTCCACAACCATAAAACATTAAGTCAATTATGCTGTATTGAAAAAAAATAGACCATATATTAATTTTAATTCTATTCTAATTTATGATAAAAATTCAAACAAATAAATTTTTATATAAAAAATTATTAGCGTGAATATCCGAAAAATTTGAGTTACTAAATATTAATCATATGTTTAATGCATTGTCTTAAAGACCTTCCTATTTTTATATAATAGTTATAAGTGGTTTATTATTATTATTTCAAATAATTCCCTAATACTTCATTTGATCAGTCTAAATAAAGACAATAATTTCTCAAGTCTCGAAAACTAAAAGTGATGTTATTATTTGTTCATATCTCTGGCCAGAGTTAATAAATTAGCTGAATGCAGGCGAATGTAGAGACTAAGACTAAACTAAAACATAGAAGGAGAAGGAGAGGAGAAGGAGATATATTCCATCGCGTGTAATCAAGCCTTGGCAGAATCGTTTGGCTCGTTAGCGATCCTCTCTCTCTCTCTCTTCTCTCTCTCTCCACTCTTCGTTGTTCCTTCTCCTCTCTACTATTTAGCTTTCTGTTCGAACAAACAAGAAACAAACACGAAGCAAGTAATGCAATAAACAAGATAAACACAAGGCTCTACGACACTCTGTCCAGCCTCAAACACACGAATATCCTCTCTACAATGAAATTCAAATATTAGATTTGCCATCTCTTAAAAGAAAAGAGGAAAAAATAATCAATTTAAAATGTATATGTAGTATTTATTTCCTGTGGAATAAATGAATAAGAAAGTAGACGCAAAGTTTTATTAGAGGATGTCATTTCCAGGTATTAAACGTGCCGAAAAAGACTGAGTGTATGTGTAAGTGTGAGTGTGAATGGGAAAAAAGTGTGAGTGTTTAAAAAAAATAAATAAAAAATGACCAAAATTTGTTTAAAGTAAATAGTCTACCAATTATTCGAAATATGGAAGGATTCTACGATGGCGAAAAAGACTTATAGCATTTAGATAAGATCAAATTTTTTTCTTTTTTGACCTATTTTGTTAACACTCTCCAATCACCTCGACATCCAATTTTTTTTTTATTATTAAAAGTTGAATTTTTAAATTTTCTGTTTGAGAAGAAAGTTTTTTTTTTATAGTTGTTATGTAATATATAGGAAATAATAAAATAATCGATTGTCAAAGGAAAACATATTTAATATCCTGTAGACCTTATCCGAAAAAGAGGGGAGGTTCAGTGGAATGGGAGGAAAAAAGATTTTTCTTAAAAGAAAAAAAAGTTGCAAAACATTCCTGCCGAAATAGTCTATATAATATTTGGAAAATCTATAGAGTGGGTATTTTTAACCTATTAGCTATTAGGAGTAAACAGTTTTGAACGAAAATTGGTAAAAGAAGTCAGTCACTGGATAGCAGCGACATCCTAGCTCTAAAGAGGGTTCTCGAAGCATTCCGCTTGCCCCTTGGAGTTAGGCAACGGGCCGTAGTCTGAGTTCAACCTACACAGACCAAATGTTTTTTTGTTATTGTTATTATCCTTTTGGTCAATTCCTTAAAAAATGATCCAACCACAACAAGTTTAAGGTTTATAGTAGGTCTATAGGCTATAAGCTACTAAATCAGCCTCTTGAAAGGAGACAGAATTTTCTAAATAATTTTTTTTTTTGAATGGGTACATAATACCTATAATGACCAGTGGAAATAAAAACAAAAGGAGAAGCATAAAAGGGGAACTCAACTGCGGAAACTGATGAAATAGAAGCACACCGATGTCCCGGAAAGGCTGGAGATCCTGGGTTCGATTCTCGGGAGCCTTTGGCCTTGGTAACCAACAAATAACATGGTTTTGGGTTTGAATTCACAGTCTTGTTAAATATGTTTATGTATAGTTAAGTCCAAAACCAAATATATTGAATAGGCTACTAATATCTTATTCAACATATATATAGATCTTGGGACTAAATAAATATTTAACTCTTCTGTAGTGTTCTTGCTGATCCTCGCCGATTATGTGAAATTATCGGCGTAAATTTTTGTGCGTGGAGGTCGGCGGACAGGTTACCTTCCCAAAAACAAATAACAATAAGTTTATGAGTAATTAACCGTTAAAATAAAAAAAAAATAAAAATTAGGAGAAAAAGGTGCCCTGGTAAAAAAAAATAAATATTTTTCCCTTTTTAAATTTTTTTTTTTTATTTTTATTTTTCTCAACTCTCATGGTATCCAATTAGCTGTTAAAATAATCAAAAAATAAAAAAAAAAAAGAGGGGGGGGGGGGGGTCTCCGAAGAGGCCAAGCTCGGTCATGTCTCTATAGACCCGATGCGAACAAATATTTAACTAAAAATATTTTTAACAATGATTCTTCTTCTTTCCTCGCCTATTATTTTCGCGGCGAAACTTCGGCGATCACGAAGTTTATTAATTGAAACAAAAAAATGAATATTATTTTAAAATAAGTTCCGCGGAACCCTGGCTAGCAAACGATGCTCTAATAAATGGTTTTCTACTATGCTGTTTTTTTGAATATTTTATCTTTCTGTAATACAGCATATATATTTTTTTTTAAGAAAAAAATACTTTTACTTTTGATAAGTTTATAAATCATATAAGTTGATAAAATATTAAATTTATATCTTCCCTTGAATAGACCATTAAAAATGTTGGCTAGGGGATGACCTTTAGTAAGTTGCTAATAGGGTCACTGGCTCTGGGGACCAATGGCAATTCAAACATGTATAGGATTAGGGTGAGCCATTGGCTGGCTACTCTACATTGCCCAAAGGGCGTTAATATCGCCTATGTCTCTCCCCAAACACAAAACGAGACGATTGAGCTGCCTTTCGATTCTCAGAGACCAAATGATGGGATCTCTGATATAAAAGAGTTTTTTCTTTCTTTTTATTTTGCTGGAGGAGATGCGTCCGAAAATTACATGATAAAGAATTAAAAAGGAGATTTCGTATTTTGTATCTAAAGGGTATTGAAAGGGAAAAAACAAATTAGCTTATTTTACCTTGTGAGCGAATTATCGAAAAGGATCCTTGACAGAATGTATTATTTATTCTAGGGCTTACCTGAAACAAGAGGAGAAAAAAAAAAAAGATTAATTCAATTCTATTGATTGACACAAAGCAAGACGAATTAGAGTTGAAAAATTGCAATTCAGTGTCAGCATTGAACCAGACGTGCAATACAAATGAATGAAAAGGTTAGGCCATGTTGAAACACTCTCTCTAAAGGGGGTGCAAATGCAACAAACAACTCTTGACTTCATTAAATTGTTTCAAATTCTCTCGGAATATACGTTATTTAAGTTGTAGGCCTAAACACTACAAATCCTGTTGACTGATTGGAATTCTATCTTGATTTCGTTCACAAGCATATTGCATGAACGCACAAAAAAGCTCTGATGAATGAATGAATGGTTTGCCGGGACGCCGACGTAATAAAGAGCTGTCGGCAGAGAGAGACGCGTTCATGCGGCCCTAAATTCATGATATGCGTACACTTCATATAGAACCTCTGGGACCGCGTTCCGTTCTGCTCTACTAGTCGAATACTTTTTGATTCCTCCATATATATATTGAATATAGATCAACTTGTTATTTTATAATTGCTGCTGTCTTTTTAGAGGTCGAAATTAAAATTTTAAAACTCAATGAACCGGTGAAATTCATTTAACAGATGTTAGAATTAATTTAGAAAGATCAAGAGATTTCCATACGTAGACAAAAATTTAAGTTGATTTGAATTGAAGTAAAAATTATAACCTGAAGACTATGTTCATTTAAAATCTAAAATCTATAACGTATATTTAATTAAAATGTCCTGGAGTGGGAAAAAATAGTATCTATGACGATCAGAATTGTATTTTTTTGTCTAAATTTAAACTGATAACAGCTGACTTTAGTTATAAACATAATAATGATTCAAGAGGTGTTTTTCAGGGGAAGGGGGGGGGAGAGAGATAATCTGGTGTAACTGGCCGTACAGCACTTAACTTTCTCTTAGTTTTGGTAATTTAAAGTTCCATTCTGTACTTGTTTACCAACGTATACTGTATAAAAAAAATCAAATTTTTAAGTATTCATTTTTACTTTCTCTTACCTATACCAGGGTATCATATGTTAAATATTATTTATAGAGAAAGTTTTGGATTAATTTGAAAAATTCGATGTTGGGATTTTGATGGATATACACGTTTTGAGGTCCCCTGAATCCAAAAAAGTGGTTTTCGCAACATGGTATGGGCAAAGAGTATTACTTTACTGATGTACTTTTTCAGTTTTTTTTTTTTTTGCTATTTTCTCAAAATTTGCTCCATCGATTTTGATTAAAATTCGAAAATATATTATTTTTTTAGGATTATCTTTAAAAAGTATATTTTCATATTAGAATTGAAGCACACTTTACTCCTGTACTTCATAAGAAAGATAGGAGAAATAGTTGCAAATGGTAACAAGCAATGTTTATAACTTGAATATTTGAACTTTAATATAGCGGCGGAAACTAAATAGCTGTGGAATCACAAAAAATCTCCTGTGACAAGTACAGAACACAACTTTCTTTTACTAAAGGTAAGAAAAAGTTGTGAAGCAAAGCGACCAGTCCCACTTCAGATATTCAAAATTTTATATTAAAAATAACGTTTAATTTCCAAAGAAAAATATTTTTTTCAAATTTGGGGAGTTAATTACCCCCTTTACCCCTCCCCTAATATCCGCCCTTGTAATGATGTAAAATTAATAATAATAATAAAAAAAAAAAAAAAAAAAAAAACACAGGATTTAGATGATATTTTTCAATATATTTATTTTATACGTATTTCAACACTCAGTGTGCTATCTTCAGAAATAATACAAATAGTTAGTATAATATATCATAGGAGCCGATTTTGAGAAAATCAAAATAAACTAGAGGAAAATTTAAAAAAGCGCTTTTCCACCGGAAACCAACCTCTCAAACCCTAGCACAATCAATAATATTTAAACATTGGAAAAAATATTCGCAATATTTTAACATTGTTCATTGTAAATTCCATTGCACTCAGATTTTAAAATATTTTTTTTTTTAATTCTAAAATTATATTGTGTTCGTTTTTTCATATTTTTTTTTTTTAATTAAATAATTCAACCTATAGCGTTTAAATATACGTAGGCTTAAAAATTCATTTTATTTAAAAAAGCTCCATGTTATTTATACCCGTATATGTAAAACAAAAAATTAAATAAAAAATATCAGAAATTTATCCGTGGAGTCTGTTATTCATATAATGTTATTCCTACATACTTAAACTAATTAAAGACAGTACGGTACATAAAATATTTTTTTGTTTAGAGAAGGGGGTATAACTTCAAAGCACGCCACAAATCAAGAGAACAATTTATTTGTGCTGTAATTAATAATGAACATTGCAACATTTAACCATTCGTTATCCTGCTTTTTTATAATCTAAATTTAATAACTAGCCTTGCGACAGACGGACATTAGTGAAGGCCCGTAAAAAGCTGTGATCTCTGGAAAATGCAAGTAAGGTCGTTAAGAATGTTGCTTGATATATTTGTTCTCTTTCCTAAATTTCAGTTTAATGTCGTCATTATATTCTAGAATTCTGCATTCAGTCGTAAATGGCTCTCTCTCTCTCTCTCTCTATCTCAACGTGAATTTGTCAACAGCAAGGGAAATATTAGTCTATAAAATAATAATTTATTAATATTATTTAAACACAAGTGGAAAAGAGAATTAGAGAGATGAGAGCTTGTGTCAACTTTGTGAATCGATAAAACAAATAATTAATTTTAAAATATACAAGAAATTTGTTAGGTTGGCAACAAATTGAACTTTCTCATATACTATTCATAAACAGTTTATGTAACAGAGTTCCTATACTTGTATATGAATTTTTCTTGAAAATTTTTAACAGTTCAACAAACCACCTACAAAGAAAATAAATAAATAGAAATGTATGCTCTAAAAGGAAGGAAATTCAACGTTCCTGATTTGAACCTCTCCCCCTCCCCCCTCCCCGTTATCTCTAATTTAATTTTTCAAACTCCTATTATCAAAACTTTTGGCCAGCTCGTTTTTATTTTTTTTTTTCTAATATATTAATATAACGATATTATTGTTAGTAGCTATGAATTTATATCGATACCAATGATATTAAATCATCCGTAATTCGAACTCACACCCCTTGCCTTTTAAGATTATTAATATTGACATTAACATGACTCCGTTTAATCTCTCGCTCTCGGGGCTGAACAAATTAACATCTCAATTAGACTACTTTCTTATTTTTTTTTCTATATTTCTATAGACTTGCCGAAATGTTGAAAAATACGTTTGAATAAATTTAAAAATATTTTTGGAGATTTTAAAATAATGAGAGATTTGAAATTAACGTTCTTGTAAATTAATTGTATTGGGTATGTATTCTAGAGTGGCTGATAAAGGTTATAATGTAATATTAAAATTGTCAGGAAGTGGTTGACTACATTTCAAAATTTTTATTTTTTTTTTATTTTTTATTTCATTTTCTTTTTATGATTAGCGGCATAACTAGTGCCTTCTGTACAGCAAGTGGGTGACGTCAATCTTGTACTAATTGTCTCTAATTTTATTTTTTAAATTTTATAACTTTTTTTTAATTTCAATCTTTTATTTTATAATAGTAGAATCAACCCTACATGCACAATTTCTTTTTTTTTTATACAGTTTATAAATCAGCAGGCCACGGGGAGAATGATCGGCTCCCAATGAGCTCATTGCATAGCAGATGAACGTCCTACGGCGGTAGAAGGGTAGTCATCCCCCCCCTATCTATTGTTGTAGGCAGGCAACAATTAGCCCATAAGGCAATTGTACCTCTATAGTTGCGGCCGAAACGTATTAATAAAAAGAAACTCATTTGATTTACAAGTCGATGTGAAGATTATTATGGAAAATGAAATCGCTCAAAATATTTTTTATATTTATATTCGTGAAGTTAGGATGCTTGAGTTCATAATACATGTTCGTACGTGTCATCCCAGGGCTAAATCTTAGCCCCGATTTTGGAGGCCTGGGCTAACTTTAGCCCAGACCTTGGCTCCAATTCCCCATATATCTAGCTGAAATTACTCAAAAGTGAGGTTAACTCAGGGCTAAAAATGGCGACGAGATCTGATGCAAGCGAGCTCTAGCCTATAATATATTGTAAAATATACGACATTACATCATTTGATTGTTAAAAGAAGTAGAATCTAAAGAAAAATAACAAATATATCTTCTTCTTTTAACGATAAAATGATGAAATATCGGATATTTTACTATAAAAATAAAACTGAAGTGGGTTTCTGTACTACAAAAAAATCCAGCGCTAACAAACTCCAACTAACTGAAACAGTCGGGGCAAGTGTTAAAGTACGAAGAGCATTTAACTAAAGGTTATTGCAACCCACCGTTAGGGATTTATATTTTCAAATATATACTCTCTTAAAACGAATTAGTAGAATTTTTACTTATTCAAACAGTAGGTAAGAAAATTACACCAAATTTAGTCATTTTGAGTAGAATCTACTAATATATTTAGTAAATTTATTGGTTACTTTTAGATTAGTTATTTTTTACTAATTCAAAAAGTTGTTCATTCAATTCCGGCTGTCTGAGAAGCCAACATGGCCGACCAGCTGTTTGATCGGTTCCTTAATAAAGACATTTTTGGCAATATAAGGCTTTATTTAAGTAATAATAATACAAATAAATAATAATATTGAGATAACTTGTATTTTTTTGTTAAAAATTGCAGGAAATATATGTTAAGTCAAAACAAATAGATTCCAAATTTGTTTAAATTAATAAAATATTATTTTTTAAATAGTCAATTAAGAAATATTTTTACTTAAAATTTAATAAAAATATTTCTTGTTATAACGATAATTAGTTTTAATAAGTTTATTTAGAAATAAATTGCTGGTGAGAAATATAGTAACATTCAAGTAAAAAGCATTGTTTACTCCTTCGACATACTTACATACCAAATAACAGAATAGTAAAAGTAAGTCAAGTTTAAGTGGGTTCGGGTAGAACTCGAGTCAGGAAACACAAGTTAAGGTCTCGGTGTCATCGCAACTTATTTCATATATCTTAAACGTTTCTTTTTTTTTTTTTGGTCATTATTTTTTAAAAAATTCACTTTTTCAATTAGTGAATTTTTCATATTAATAATTGAAAAAGTGGATATCCACTATTTACGGGTGGTCTACTTTGCACATCTTAAAAAAGTGACTATTCACTATGAATTAGTAGTTTTTTACTAATTCGTTTTTAGAGAGTAAGGTTTTTGTTTTTAGTTCAATACTAGAGCGCGTATAAAGAGAGAGATAGAGAGATTTAAAAAAACTTTTTTTTTTTTTTTTTTACGTAAATTAAAATAAAACCATGCAAAAGTTTCTTCTTATTTCTCTCTCTTTCATATCCATCCATGTTATTTTTTTTTTTTTTTTTATTCCGCTCTCGGGGATAATTTAAATTACAGTTTTCCACATACGAGGACATCCTCCATCCCCTCATCCCCTGTCCGATAATACATGCGACGAATGTGCGTGGGTGGGTGGGTGGGGGTGGCTATCTGCTATTGATTGGCTGCCCTGGACTCTCGGATATAGAATATACCCACATTTTGTTACAACGATACGTACTCATAGACTCTCTCTCTCGCTCGCTCTCTCTACATGATGGAACCAATCTATATAGACCCAAAACCTAGAATTGATTATTATTGTAATTTGCAATATCGAAGCTGTCAAAAAATGTATTAGTCTCCTGGCTGTTTGATTAATTATTTGTGACACTATTGTGCAAAGTAATGATTGCAATGTTAATTTATATGAGTAGAAGATGGGAAAGGGAATGCAATTAAGCCCTTTTAATTACTCTTCAATTGCCATTTACAATTATTATTTTTATGCAAAGACACAATATTATATTTCTATTTCTATCTATCTCTGCTCTTTATTTTATTTATTTGTACATATATATAGAGAGAAATTAATTAAGTTTTTTTTTGTAATTAAAATAAATTTGATAATAAAAGGAAAAAAATCTGGTGTGACTAGTTGCACAGCTCACAACTTGCTCTTACCCTTCGGTGCTGTTCACACCAGATTTTTTGCGTCGAGAAAATAATTAGTTTTCCATAACAAATCTTGACCACTTCGTAAAAAGGAAAAAAAGTCAATTAATTCAAAATTATTTTTTAAAATCCTTCCTCATTAATGCTCGGATTTCGCCCTATTTGTCTTTTTTTAATTTATGGCTTAAAATTTAGGCCATATACGTTTCATGAAATTCTGAATAAAAGAAAAAGCATTTGTTAGTGCCTATAATGCCTATTTTGGCCGATTCTGGGTTTTAGTGCCTATTTCATCTATAAATGCCTTTTTTTTTAGTGCCTATTTTAAGTTCAAATAGCCAATTTCAATTTTTTACGTGTAGATATTTTTTATTTATGATCTCATTAAACGATTTTGATAAAAAATTTTTCTTGCTTAACATGCATTATTATAAACTTTAAATGCTGGTAGCGACCCCTAAGTTCGTTTTAAATACGGCCAAATTTTTTCCTAGAGCATTTTACATATGGGCCCTGTTATGCAAATGTGTGTCACAGACCAGACATCGAGTTTTGAGAAAATCAACATTAAAGTTTTTCTGATTTAAATTGTTTTTTATTAGATTATATATTTTGTCAATTTTGCAAGTAAATACTGTAATTATGGCAGATATTCATAAATTATCTCTAAAAATACGACTAATTTAGAGAATAAACAATAAAATATAAAAAAATTATTTTTGCAAAATTTTCCAAGTCCAATATTATATTTGTAAAAATGCTTCAAAGTCTCTTGATAATAAATAAAATAATTTTAGGTTATAATTCAAAAATTAAAACGAAGATATTATTAAAGTTCTTTTATGGTTATATTTAATAGCTTATAAACTTTTCATCAAAATTACATTAATAAATTTTAAATAGTATTAATATTTTAAAATAAATACAAAATTTTCTCATCAATTAATTCCTGAATGGAAGTGAACATGGCAACAGTAAATCAAAGTTATAATAATGAAATCAACTTAATATTATTTATTTTGTTGTCTTTTCGAAATCGCTCTGATCCTCATCTTCATTATCAGGAATAATATCTAAAAATTAAATTTTGACATCTACGAATTCATTTCTCATTTTTCAAAAAAAAAAAGGATTTCGGTTTATTTAAGGTAAACAATATATAATATAGGTTAAATAATTTTTTATTGGTTGTTAACATCATAAAAAACAACGTGTTAGGTACATAAATCATTTTTGCAATATGTAAATCCTGCATTGAAATATTGCAAAAATAATTTTAATCTTTTACATTAAATATAAATTTTTTTAGGACATATTTCATAAAAAATATTATTAATTATAGCATTTGAAACAATATTCCGTGCTTAAGATGTACATGACGTCTATAAAGACGTAAAGATTAAAATTCCAAGTGGCCACAACAGCCTTGTTTCAAGATCAACACGTTTTGTGTTTTTTTGTTTTTCTTTTCCTCTTTAAAGCGATTAAATCTTTATTAATTTTTTTTTTTTAGCTTGCTTTACTAAATCAATCCTTTTAATAGGGTTTAATTGGATGAAAAAAAATTTGTGGAAAGGAGAGAGAGAGAGAGAGAAAGTCAAAGAGGTTATTATAATTATTATAAATAGCTCTTTGGGGAAAAAAATTCTTCTTTGTTAAATGCATAAAAGTAGCCTAATTTTCATTTTATTTAAATAATTTCTTCATCTCCCGCGAGACACACTAATAACAAACTCTTCTTATTTCGGATTTGTTTCTTTTATCTCCCGAAATTCCTATAACTTTTTGAGTTATTAATTGTATTAAGTTAATAATTTAATTACCAAAAATAATAAATGAATGTCTTTTGACTTGAGCAGTTTTTCACGTAATATAGATCTGGCAACATTGCATTCATCAGCTGTTTATTTTAAATCCTAAAAGCCTTCAATTTTATTTTATTTAATATATTACAATGATTAATGCAAATCAGTTTAAACACAATGGACGATTTGCGAGAAAAAATATCGTAAAATGGGGAAAAAAATGTAACTGACAGCGAGAAAAGAGTATTATTTTATGCGACGTTGCCAGACTGGTCTGACTCTCGAGATTTCCTTATTTTTAAATATTGGCGACTGTCATTTTGGAGAATTTTTTGACTTTCTTGTTAAAATATCTTTAAAAGCCTTCGGCAGAAACTCTTGATTTTATGTTTAACGTATTCCTCGGAAGTGAATTGATAAAATGTAAGTTTTTTTTGTTTTTGTATCTAATGCAGAGGTGGCTATATAATTCGATATGTGTGCGTTTCGTCGACATTCCCCATAGACTACATGTTAAATTTCAATTTTTTAAAAATTAATTACACGATAACCCTGGGTCAGATCTGCTTCAAAATTGTATTTTAAACGTATGTGATAGTGATTAATAACATATTAAAAAATTAGCTTTTAATCTAATAAAGTGCTTTAATGTCCGAACAACCTTAAAAGCCTTCAATTTTATTTCTTTTTATTGGAAAACTTAAATTTGGCCGACCAATAGTGAATATATTTGATTTCGGTTTTTTAAAAAATCATCTTCAAGGCCTAAAAGGAAAATTCGAAAGAACACATCAATTATGCCCACATTGTGCGTACAAGAGGTGAGTTTTCTTACTAGATATAAATTTAAATTTAAATTTAAGTTTTCCAATAAAAAGAAATAAACTTATCAAGCTTTTTCTTAGTAAAACCAGCCCTGCTTAAAAATACAGACAAGTAATCTCAACAATTTGAAGATTTTATTTTATTTAATATATTACAATGATTAATGCAAATCAGTTTAAACACAATGGACGATTTGCGAGAAAAAATATCGTAAAATGGAAAAAAATGTAACTGACAGCGAGAAAAGAGTATTATTTTATGCGACGTTGCCAGACTGGTCTGAGTCACATTTTTAAATATTGTCATTTTGGAGAATTTTTTGACTTTCTTGTTAAAATATCTTTAAAAGCCCACGTCAGGAACTTTTGATTTTATGTTTAACGTATTCCTCGGAAGTGAATTGATAAAATGTAATTTTTTTGTTTTTTTACCTATTGCAGAGGTGGCTATATAATTCGATATGTGTGCGTTACGTCAACATTCCCCATAGACTACATGTTAAATTTTCAAATAATTAATTACACGATACCCCTGCTTCGAAATATTATTTTATACATATGTGATAGTGAACAAACTTAAATAAACAAAAATTCCTAATAAGAAGGGGATGATTGTAATTGCATCGAAGAGAGAAGGAGGCCATGGCGGCATATTCAACCCCCATGTGTGTGTGTGGCGTGTGCTATTGGGGGAGTGAGGAGCACAAAATATAGGGGATGCACGTCCTCTTCTCCGATTGGGTCCCCATCCTGGTTCTGGATACATTCCCTCTCTCCATATATAGATATATCTATATAAATACAGTCATCGACAAAAATACACACACACACTCTCTCTCTCACTCCCCCTAAAGCCATCAATTCGACGACCTCTTATTAAATATGCATGTCACATTGAACATTATATCGAGCAACTTGCTAGAAATGAGACTCTCTCCTCTCTATGGCACTCTCTCTCTATCTAAAATATATTCATACGTGCATCAACCGATGCATATTAGATGCACTTGCCTCTTAAAAGGACACTTATGATTTAATTAGAAATTAATAAAGATCGTATTAATAAATCTTAGAACGAAATTAAATTATTATTATTTATTAAAATTTAATATTTTTTTAATAAATCTTACAACCTAGTTTTTATTTTTTTAAAATGAAACTTTATTTTGATCGACACAAATTTTTTCGTTTCTCTATCAGCATGTCGCGTTACAAGCCGTGACGTCAAAGGCCGTGACGCTACAAGTTATGACGTCACAAGCCATGACGACAAAAATAGGAAAGTTGAAATTTAATATATATGATGAATTATAAAAAAATAAATTGTGAGATTTAATTTTTCAATTTTTAAATTGATAAAATTTTAATTTTTAAAATAAATTAAAATGATTTAAATCTTCAAATACTAAATAAATATTGTTCTCAGTTTTTAACATGCCTCTATTGATTTCCCATTTTCCATTTATTAAATTAAGATTAAAAAGGCGATTTTAATACCCTTAATTGAATAGTTTTCTGAAAATTTTCAGTTAAACGCATACGATCCGAAAAAATTTATTATTCTACAAAAATCTTTAAAAGATTTCTGCAGAAACTTTTGATTTTATGTTTAACGTATTCCTCGGAAGTGAATTGATAAAAATGTAAGTTTTTTTTTGTTTTTTTACCTATTGCAGAGGTGGCTATATAATTCGATATGTGTGCGTTTCGTCGATATTCCCCATAGACTACATGTTAAATTTCAATTTTTTAAAAATTAATTACACTATAACCCTGCGTCAGATCAGCTTCAAAATTTTATTTTATACGTATTTGATAGTGATTAATAACATATTAAAAAATTAGCTTTTAATCTAATAAAGTGCTTTAATGTCCGAACAACCTTAAATAAAATGTTAGTTTTTATTTTCTTTAAATGTACGTATTCAAAACCTTAAAAAAAATAAAAAAACAACAACATATTATCGAAAAAAAAACAACAAATTTTAAGATTTAGAATTAGTAAAATAACTTTTTTTTCTTCCTTTTTTTATTTTTTTTTTTCCTTTCTTGTTCTTGATTTTATATGTCAAGATATATTAAAATCCAAGCAACGGTAGAGGCAGGCCCACCCTCACGCTCATGCACATCCTCTTTTTGCTCCGAGTAAATGGATGTTGGGGGAGAGGGTGGAGGGGGGGGAAGAAAAAAGGGGGCGGAGATTGAGGAAGGATGGGAGAAAGGGGGCTCATCAGGCGTTCCGAGGAAATACCACCGACTCTGATTCACAAGAGGTTTCTTTCTTTCTCTCTCTCTCTCTCTTTTTGGTCATGTGTTCCTCAATTTATTTTCCTTCCTCTCTTCTTCTTCTTCCTTCTTCTTCTTCAAAGAAACAAAATGGAAAAAAATCTCTTTGTTAGTTTTGATGTTTTTTATATATATCCATCTATCGCAAAAACACTATGGTAATAGCGATGTCTGTTCTAACACTATTCTCTAAAAACAAAAACAAATTGGTGTTAAAAAGTAAAGTAAGCGTTATTCAAAATCACTTCCTTGCCTCAAATAGCTATCAATAGTGTTAAAAACTAATGCCATGTCTATCTAGGGGGTGCCTTTAAGGCGAAATAGGACCGAAGGTGTTACGCATGTTTTTCCCGATAAGATGGCGTTGGGTGTCATAAAAAGTATCCCCAAAAATCAAGTAATTCAAAAATTTGCCAAGAGATGTCAGAATGGTAGCTAATAATATTTAATGCATTTTTCATTGATCTTTTAACAATAAATGTTATTATATATTATGTATCTTTTATAAAAGCATAAAAATATATAAATATAGGCTATTAGGGGATCGGCTGTTAGACTAGCCTGCCATCTATTGCAAAAATGCTGAACTAATTTGACAGTTGAATTTTAAATAAATCATCTAAGCTTATTTTAAAAATTTCTTAATTAATATGTGATTAATAATAACAATAAATTCATTTTTAAATTTAAAAAGATTATTGGGACAGATTGTTTTTTTGTATTTGCTTGATAACAAAAAAATTAATTACGATAATTTTTTAATAAGTATTTTAAAAAATTAAGCAACAAAGTTGCAAAACATTAGTTGTCTTCTTTGTTGTTATATTTTTGTCCCGCATTATTTGTATAAAGGGTATAGTTGAGCCTCACCTGGAAGGGATGTGGGACACCCGGGATTGGTTAGTGTGGTATGAATGAGTGGCGGAAGGGGGAGGGGGGGGGGGAGGCCGTATAATGGGATTGCAAATCCCAAGCAATTTCATCCCGTTGGAAAATCTCGTTACCAAGTCAATTTTAATTTTAATTATAAATTTAACGATCCAGAAAACTATATTGATATCCCAAAATGAACAAGGTTTTTTTTTTTTTTATGAAAAAAACTCTCTCTCATTATATATTTAGGCTATATAATACACACACACACACATAAATAGATTTTTTATTTTTTTCTTCTTGGTTCATTCAGAAGAGAAATCGGGATATTTGATCGAGTTAGAGACGCAATCAGAAAAGTGGATGGCCAAGTGACGCAATCATACGGACCAATGAATCGTTCATTCGTCGGTGGGCACGAAGGGAAAATGCATTGATTTAAATACCTCGTGGAGAAGTTAAATTCATAAGAGATTATTTAGGACATCGAGCTATAATTTTTTTAATGACTTATTAAAAAATTAATTTTTTTGTTATCAAGCAAATACAAAAAAACAATCTTTAATTTTTTTTAAATTTAAAAATGAATTTATTGTTATTATTAATCACATATTAATTAAGAAATTTTTAAAATAAGCTTAGATGATTTATTTAAAATTCAACTGTCAAATTAGTTCAGCATTCTGGCAATAGATGGCAGGCTAGTCTAACAGCCGATCCCCTAATAGCCTATATTTATATATTTTTATGCTTTTATAAAAGATACATAATATATAATAACATTTATTGTTAAAAGATCAATGAAAAATGCATTAAATATTATTAGCTACCATTCTGACATCTCTTGGCAAATTTTTGAATTACTTGATTTTTTGGGGGATACTTTTATGACACACAACGCCATCTTATCGGGAAAAACATGCGTGACCACTTTCGCTGCTATTCCGCCTTAAAAAAATACATTTGGCTATCAATTATTTGTAGTTTGATGTAGAAAAGATGGCTTGGATTGTACATTAATCGGCGTCAGAAGAAGGGGGATGATTAAATGCATTTAGTTTGTCAATGAGCACCTGAGCTTGAATGAGCGGAGAGGAGAGGAGAGTAGTCTCTCTCTCTCTTTCTCTCACACCCATGCAACCCAGGAGGCCCTTTTGGCTCGGATTCGTCCCTTCGGACCTGGAAATAGAATTAAGGTAATTTCATTAACAAAATATCGTCCGACAAATAGTCTAATATAAAAACAAAATTATATTAGCTTCCATTAGTCTATTATATATGCTAATTTTAAGGAATACAATTTTTACTTTCTATTACCCTACACTGTAAAAAAAAATATGAATTTTCAATCATTTTTCATATACTTGGGTGGTTTAATTTTAATATACCCAGGATATGAAATAAAATTAATATAAAAGTTTATGAACAAATTACCAACTTTTAAACTTATCTTTTTCTTTGTGTGCCGCCAAATTTTGAAATCGTTAAAAGTGTACCGCGACAAGTTGAGAATCACTGGTCTAAACGTTCTCAAATAACTCGACTACCTCAAGGAATTTTTATTAATATTATTTTATAATTATTTTAAGGAAACTTGAAATTATTCTTTTAAAATTTATTTCACAAATTTCTAAATTTATTAAATTCTGGTTTGAAATTCGCGCTCTAAACTATTTAAATATTTATGAAGTCATACTAATTAAATAATTTTTATAAAGTAATTCAACTAAATAGCTATAAAAATTAAAATTAAATTAACAATTTTTACCAAATTAATTAATTTTAAAATATACAAGAAATTTGTTAGGTTGGCAACAAATTGAACTTTCTCATATATATTCATAAACAGTTTATGAAACAGACTTTCTCTACTTGTATATGAAGTTTTCTTGAAAATTTTTAACCGTGTAGAGTAAAGAGAGAGATTCGATTGAGATAGAAAATTTTCATATTTCATTAGATATAGAATCAACAAGTCAAGGCAAGATGCAATTTCTTTATCCCCTTTTTTTTCTAAAGGGTTAGATTGGATTTTATCATATCCTGAGGGAGTCAAAGGAAGCAGAGCAGAGGGTTGAGGTAGTGGAAAATTAATTTTCTAATATTTAATCTTTTCAACCTTGGTATTATCAAATTTACTTTTAAAAATAATAAATAGGCCCCCCCCATAAAACATAAATACCAAACAAATTTCTTGTATATTTTAAAATTCATTATTTTGGTAAAAATTGTTAATTTTAATTTGAGCTATTTACTTTATAAAAATTATTTAATTAGTATGATTTTAATATACTTCATAAATATTTAAATAGTTTAGAGCGCGAATTTCAAACCAGAATTTAATAAATTTAGAAATTTGTGAAATAAATTTTAAAAGAATAATTTCAAGTTTTCTTAAAATAATTATAAAATAATATTAATAAAAATTCCTTGAGATAGTCGAGTTATTTGAGAACGTTTAGACCAGTGATTCTCAACTTGTCGCTGTACACTTTTAACGAATTTCAAAATTTGGCGGCACACAAAGAAAAAGATAAGTTTAAAAATTGGTAATTTGTTCATTAACTTTTATATTAATTTTATTTCATATCCTGGGTATATTAAAATTAAAACACGAAAGTATATGAAAAATGATTGAAAATTTTGATTTTTTTTTTACAGTGTACTTTTAGACGAACCCCCTTAAGTTCAAGGGGGCCGTGACTTCAAAAAGTTTAGGAAGCACTGGTTTAAAGCACTATCTCTAAATACGTTTTTGCGCAAATCAGGAATTTGTTATATTCCCAGGATTATATATTTGAATTTGAAAGAGAAAGAGAAAGATAGGGGGATTAATAAATAAAGAAAGAAAATAAATAGGAAGTATGTCTGTCTTTGTTTATAGCCCGAAGGATCTTGGAGCAGCAGCAGCCACACCCACTACTCTTGGAATGACTGACTCCAAGTCTTAAGTTGAAACTTTGTTCTCTCTCTCTCTTATACACATACACATCTCTCGCCTAGGAGCCCTCGGGGCTACGGGGGCGGGCTCCTCCCCCATTTTCTCTGAGCATTGGATGGATGTGCTGTGCTGCTTGCTGCTGCTGCTGCTGCCTTCACACACACACACACACACAAACAGACAGACAGACACACGCGCGCACTTACAGCCTTTCATGTTAGATGCAAGGCATTTGATCTGAAAACCCAAGATTTTCATCAAAAGGAACAAGCTCTCTCTCTCTCTCCTTCGTTGCTTGCTTTGCTCCCCCCCCCCTCCCCCCTCCCCCAACTCTCTCGTTTCGTCCTTTATACGCGCGCGTATCCTTTATATACGGGTATATATATGTGGGTGTGGTTTTGTCAACCCCCCTTCCCCCTCCCCTCCTCCCCCCTCTCTCTCTATCTTGTAAGTTTATATTCATTCAGTCATTATATCCAACACAAGAGAAAAGATGAAATTGAATTGAATTTGATTCTTTTGAAATTATTATTAAAAATTTTTTTTAAAAGTTGCATTTTTGCTTAAAAAAAAGATCACTAGGGCTCGGATTTCGCCCTATTTGCCTTTTTTTTAATTTATGGCTTAAAATTTAGGCCAATATGATATGTATACGTTTACATGAAATTCTGAATGGGTTTTTGATAACTTACCTACCCCAACTTAAAAAGCCTATGGGGAAATACATGGTGTGTGCCTCAGCTATTTTAATGTGAAGGACACACATCATGTATTTCCCATAGGGAGGCTATTTTAATGTTGGGGTAGGTAAGTTATCAAAACGACCCATAAAATAAGAGGCATTTGTTAGTGCCTATAATGCCTATTTTGGCCGATTCTGGGTTTTGGTGCCTATTTCATCTATAAATGCCTTTTTTTTTAGTGCCTATTTTATGTTCAAATAGCCAATTTCAATTTTTTACGAGCTATACATAGCCTAAATTGAAAATTTTTTTGAATTATCAAGAAAATATTTCAAGAGGAGGGGGTAAAGGGGGTAATTACCCCCCCCCCCCGAGATTTGAAAAAAAAATACTTTTTTTCGAAAAAAAAAATTATTTTTAATGTAAAATTTTAAAAATTAGTACTTAAAAATTTGATTTGTATTTATATTCTGGCAAACAAGTACAGAATGCGCCTTTAAATTACCGAAATTAACAAAAAATTGTGTGCTGTGTGACCAGTCACACCAGATTACCAAAAATAAGACATCAATTTTTAAAATTTTTTTATATTATTTCTTAAATAATGCCTTTTAAGTGACTTTTTAAGTGCCTATTTTAATAATAAATGCCTTTTTAAGAGCCTATTTTAATAATTTTTAGTGCTTAGTTGCCTACATATTTTAAAGATTTTTAGTGCCTATAAATCCGAGCCCTAATAATAATAAATTCATTCCTTTGTTTTCTAGGTATTTCATCATACAGAGAAAGTAAAAATAGTTTGAAGTCAGGCAAAAGACGTTGTCGTGTAGAAGACATGGCCACAGTTTGTTTGTTTGTTTGTTTATATATATGCATATCAGATCCCAAAATGAAATTGTGCTAGGTCTCGTCTTCGGGAAACCTCGAGTACTAGTACTTTACTAGTGCACTTTTTTTAGTTTTTTACAATTTTCGCTTTAAAGGTTTTATAATGTTCAAAGCCTAGTGGGCTTGCTTCCTGGTCAAACCCTCCCTTTCTTTACCCTGGACCCACACATTTAACTCTTCACGAATATTTAAATTTTAATTAATGAGCAATTTTGTAAATTTATTTTTTATATCAATAATTACTTACAATGTATTTAATTTAATAATGTCAACAAGACCAATTAGTAGCTATTATTTAAATTCTATTATTAAAATACTAATTATTAATTAATTTTATTGAAAATAATAATTTTTAATTGTCTCCAGGCTGACGCATTTCCTGGGCAACTCTCTTCGTATATCTCATGATTAAAGTTTTCTTATGAGGCACACTGTCTCCTCTAAGTATCCACCCAGTAATGTTGCTATTCCTCAAAACTCTCCCTGGACTGTTATTTCTTATTTTGGTGTTTTTATTGATGTTTCCATTGACGAGTGAGTTGTCTTGTTATAATTTCTTTCATATTTTTAAATATTTTCCTATTTCTTCTATACAAATTCGCGCCCCTCGAGTATTCGTACTTTACTGATGTACTTTTTTTAGTTTTTTACAAAAAAAAAGACCGAGCTCCGGCTCGGTGACCCCGGAACTTATTATTTATTTATTTAATTGGACATATTATGTCGACACCAAAAATCTGGTGTGCTGTGCGACCAGTCACACCAGATATTTTTTTTTAAATTGTCCCACTATCAATACTATTTGATACCTTTTATTATTTTTATTTAAATTTCATAGAACGGGATTAATTTGATATATTTATTTCTAAGAAGATTATTTTTTTTTTTTTTTTAAATTCAAATGCGATAAAAGCGAGCAAATTTTTTTATTTCTTTTTCGTGTCAAGTGTGGGACGGACGGACAGCAAAAATGGTGATCGAATATGAATGCTCGACGATGTTCGAAATGTTTTTCGATATTCCAATTCGCATCTTAAGATCTTATCGCTATTGTGCTCCCTTTTTGTTATCAATCTCTGATTTTATTTGTTATTTAATTAATTTTTTCAGACATTCTCTAGAGACCTATTTTGTGTTGATTGTGCTTTTTGCCTATTTATATTGCTATACGTTCTTCTATAGGCATGGAATCAAAACGGTGCGGCGAATCCCTTTGCCTGTTATTGGAGATATTTTCACCCTTTTATGTGGAAATCAAAATAGGTGAGTTTTTTTTTTTTTTTTTATTGTGAATTAAAGCCATTGAAAATTGAAAATTTTCTAGATTTGACCCATGAAAGTTTGCATTAAAAAAATATTTAATTTTTTTTTTTTAAAACAATGAAATAATCACAAGTAGAAAAACGCATGGGTGGAACTTAATATTGTCCCTCACTGTACAATGAGAAATAAAAGTTAAAATTTTTTGATGGTTGTTGATTCAAACAGGATTCGAAGGACGTTCCATCCAGAAAATAAAAATAAAAAATTTATTTATCGACGTTTCGGTTACCAATTAGGATCTTCGTCAGGGCAAATATTGTTAATTATATAAACGATCTTAGATATTGCAATCATAAATTTCTTAACAAATCATTTTTAAGGCGTCTCTGACTCAATTTTAAAACAAAATGTTAAAATAAGGCGAGGATTCACTGAAATCCGTGACTCTGAGTAATTTTTTTTGTACATATTTAAGAAATTGTATTTGACTGTGTTATGATACTAATCAAAGTCATTTATAATGCACTGATGAAGGCCGTGATTGGCGTCCGAAATGTATGCGAATAAAAAATTAATTTCCTGCCTGCAACGTCCTTCGAATCCTGTTTGAGAATGAATTTCCCCAAATAATAAAACTTAGCCTAAAAACTAAAATTGTTAAAATTTTAAAATGTTGTAGATGGAAATGCAAAATTTATTCATATTTATTTATGAATTTATTCTTTTTTTTATTTATTAGCTGACGAGGGTGCAGTTTTGGTCATGCATCCCGTTATTCTACGAAATACCATCTTTGCGAACCTTTTGAATTGTTTTTTCTTTTTAAATTAAAACTTTTATTATTAAAAGAGGTTATTAATTGTTACAATAATTTCTTTAATAATGTTAACAAAAAAAAAAAAAAATTATTTTTAAATTAATTAATAAGAAATTTAATAAAAGAATTTCTCTATATTATTTATTTTTAATTAATAATTAACTTTCATTGATATTATAATACATTAAAATCAATAAAATAAACATTTTTTTTTTTTTTTTAATATCAGATCTTTGAGAATAAGTCTAAAGACATTTCGGATCATTTACTACATTGTTACTAGCTGCAGCACCTGCCTTTGGTGGGCTTTGCCTCTAACGCCCCGTACCATTTTTTTTTTTATTTTTTAGGCTGACTAGCACGCTGGCTGTTTATGAGAAGGCGAAGAAATCTTGCCAACAGATGATTGGCTGGTTCGACTTCATGCAGCCCGTTCTCTCCATCTGCGATCATGCCCTAATGAAATCAATCATCAAAGATAAATTCGAACATTTTCAAGACCATTACATTTCAGTCGACGATTCAAAAAAGGACTTCACTTCAAGGAATCTTTTTAATTTAAGAGGTAAAAAAAGAAAATATTTAGACTAATCACACGCATATATTTTGCTTTTTTTTTTTGTTGTTGTTGCAGGCAACGAATGGAAGAGGACGAGAGAATTTTTATGCAAAGGCTTCTCTAATAATGAATTATCGAAATTATTGAAACATATGATCCCGTTGTGCAAAAATTTTGATCAATATTTAATTAACAAATATGAAACTGAAAAATTGGAGCAAAAAATCAAAATGAAATGCGAATTTGAAGGTGAAATTTATCAATTTTGGGGTTAGACGTTATTAAATTAAATTATTATCTAATATTGATTAAATTATCAATTATTTATTAAATTAAAAACCACAACAATCAAAATAAACAATCTATAATTAAGTTAAATGACTATTTATAAATTTTGTTTATTTCCATTGTTGTGACTTTTTATTTCGTTAAATCATTATTAGGTGATAATTTAATTTAATAACTGTTTTTTGTGATATTCTTTTAAAACTCACTCTGGTCTTCTGAGAAGTTATTTGTATGTGTATTTATTTAAATATTAATATATTAGTTTATCGGAGCTCGCCAATAATTAATGCGCTTAGAGAATAATATTTTATAGATAAATAAATCAATGTTCCTTTAAGTTAAAAAAAAAAATATTTTTGGAACAGTTAGAGAAATTTCTTTTGGAGGTTGAACTCATAACAGCAATGGCGGACGCATTTGCGCCTTGGGGCTTGGGGTCGGCCACCCGCTCACTCTACATCCTTTGGAACTGATGTCTAGTCAAAGAATAGACATACTTGCATTGTTTCTTCATTCATGAATTATAAATAATGATCATTTTTATCTTTTAAATTTTTTCATATTTTTTTATTTGATAATCATTAAACAAGCGAGAGAGAGAATATATTAGACAACATATTAATAATTATTATTTGATGGGTTATATATAATCTACACCCCTTCGAAAAAAGTCAAATTTAACCTAAAAAATTGTTTATTAAAACTTAGAAAGTATTATCAATGATTTTTTTTTTAATTAATAATAATAACAATCAACGAAATATGATATTTATTAATTAAATAAATATCTTTCAAATAAAATGTTTAATTAATAATAATAAATTTGTTTTTAGAATATAAAATGGAAATAGATTTGAAAGAGCTGTTTGCTCGAATCGTAAATGACGCACTTTTTACGTGTCTTTTTGGCATTGAACAAAATTCATACGACAAAAAAAACGAGAAGGCAAATGAAAATTTCAAGCATGGCCAGAATCTTAGGAGGAAAATTATTAACGAACATGTAAATTATTTCAACAATATTTGTACCTTCGTCAAAGAGGTGAGTGAGTTGGTTGTTAAGAATGGAATGCACGCAGCCAAACATGAAATAAAAGCCTTTTATTACTTTCTCTCACCTATCCAGACAGCTTGGAATATTGCAGAAATATCGCGAATCTTGCCAATATTGCAGGAATATTGTATCAATATAGGAATATAGGAAGGGCAACTTCCCGTTGGAATTTTGAAATGAAATTTTATATACATAAAGAGGACTTTCTCGGGATTACAGGAAAATTATTTTCAACCCGAAATTCCTATAACTTTTTGAGTTATTAATTCTTAAAGTTACAATTTCTCCCATAGGAAATCTATAGAGAAATATTTATGTATTCTTTGCGGTTGTGTATTCTTTGAATGTAAACAAATCCTCAAGCAGGCACTGGATTGGAACAGTAGTAATAATAATTTTTTTTTTCGTTTTATTTCGTTGACATTTCGGTTGCTAGTCGGGACCTTCTTCAGGATCTGACATGTGCATTATTTAAGTTGTGTCTCTTCTTTTGCAACTGTTTGCTATTACTCTACTCGAATGAAGTCTTAAATAGATATTATTTTTTTTAATTTATTCGAAATTTAGGTTAAAAAAAAAAAAAATATTTTCAAAAATTCCTTCTTAAAATTGTTTTTTTATTTTTTTTGACAAAATTGATTTTAGCCAGGTGTGATTTTATTTGATTGTTAATTGGTGTTCCCTTATTTGTTTTTTTTGGCACTTGTTTCGTAAGTGCGATATTTAAATTTCAATATAGGCTATCTTGTGTTTTTTTTTTTTAAATAAATAAACATCCTGAGAAAGGTCGCGTTTGGCAACCGAAACGTCCTTGGCTGCCTGCATTCTAAGTCGCCTCAATTTGTAAATTTAACAGTCAAAAATAATCCTTATTAATCGAAATTTGTTTGTTTACGTTCTCAGTGGCTTTCCCAGACTGGCCTCTATGTGGAAGATTCTCAAGATCATTTGATTCGAAAGTTAAATGAAAAATTAAGAGAAAGAAAATCTAAAAAGGTTCGTCGCGATGATTTCTTACAATTCCTCGTCGATAACATGAAACGGAAAAGTAAGTATTCTTTGCTCCTTGCAAAATCAATGTTCCTAATTTCACTTTCAAATATTTTAGTATTTATAAGTTATAACATAACCTCACTTCAGCAGATGAATATCTATAATAATTAATTATCACGCTTAATATTTATTGAAAATTAATGAATTTTTTATCTTTAGCTGTCTCTCATGATGATATAAACACAAAATTAATAAAATATAAAAAATTAAACAACTTTTAGAGGTTAGAATTTTTACCTTTAATGTAAGACTTCAGTTTGGAACTTTGAAGTCCGCATTTAAGAGATCTCTAAATATCCTGACATAGACTCTTTGGAGGTTATCGTCGACATCTTCAGTAATTAAATGTTTTTTTTTTCAGATTTAGAGAGTGACGACATCCGAGCTCATATTTTGTTATTTTTCAATAACGGACTTGAGAGTGTCACTTCTTGTTTATCATTAACTGCCCTACAGCTTGCAGAGAATCCTCATATTCAAGAGAAACTTGTCCAAGAAATAAATAGAGTTAATGTCTTCTCGTCTGATGAAACTAAAATGTGCTTTTTTGATCGCTTAAATAAACTTGAATATATGGATTGTATCATCTCAGGTATCTTGAAATTAAACGAATAAGAATCAACCAAAATAAATAGAAAATTGAGTTTCTTTCAAGATACTTTTGTTTCTGTATTAATTAAGGGACAATAATGAAATTTATTAATAATGAAGTTTAAATTTATTTTATTTTCATTATTGTTTCTTTTTATTTCAAGTTAATAATCAATTAATTGTTTGATCATTTAATTAAATTGAATTTTTTATTGTCAATTTCTTTTAGCTATCAAATCTTTTTTTAAAATTTTTTTAGAATCCCTTCGTCGTTATCCTGTAATTCTTGAATTGGATCGAGTATGCACTAAAAAATTTACTTTTACTTCCGCTAATAATAAAACTTATAAAATTAATCCCGGCCAACGAATTAATGTGCCAATTTTTGGATTCCATCGAGATTGTCGTTATTTTATTCAACCGAATCTGTTTCAACCTGAAAGGCACGAAGAATTTAAAAGGAACCATAAAGAGGATCCAAATTTCTTGGCCTTTGGCGCTGGCCCAAGGAAATGTCTTGGTACTTATTTTTTTATTTTTAAATATCTAATTTAATTTAAGCAGGCCTATGTTTATTTGTTTGTTTGTTTGTCAGCACATCAGTTCTCAAAAACGGCTCTAACGATTTTTTACAAATTTTAATTTTCGCTACGAAAATGAAATTGCCCTAGGTCTCATCTTTGGGAAAATTCGGGTACTAGTACTTTACAGATGTGCTTTTTTAGAACTATCCATAGTTCTGCAGTTCCGACGAAAGCCAAATTTGTTTTTAGGAATTGTCCCTTTACTTTCCATCCATAGTTCTAACCGAATTAGCAATGCACGAAAGTAAAGATATCGGTCTGTAAGATTGGGGTTCAAAAAGTGGTTTACCCCTTCTTGAGGATAGGAATCACGACCACTTCGGACCATCCCCGTGGAATTTCACCTTTCTCCAAGATAAGATTAAAAATACGCAGCAGATATTGCATACCTGAGACAGGAAGGTTTGAAATCATTCTATAATGAATATTGTCCATTATCGGGAGCTGTATCTGAAGTTTTCTTGATAGACTTCCTCAGTTCCTCTTCAGAAATGGGAATTAAAAGTTGGTGAGTACTTTGTTGGGTATTATCATAAAAATTAAACCTAGGCGGAAATTTTCTCATTATTTTCTTAAACGATTTCTTTCAAATTTCAAATATATACTTTTTCCAGTAAAGAAAACACTTTGGGCTTTGGGAAACTTTGATTACTAGTACTTTACTGGTGTACTTTTTTTAGTTTTTCCAATTAAAAAAAAAAAATTTGCTCTGATATATTTGAAATTTTATGTACCAATATGAAATTAAGCTTGATTTCGTCCTTGCGATACTTCGAGTACTAGTCATTTACTGAGGTATAATACAGGGTCATCGATTTGAAAAGAGTAAAAGCCGAAATACAAATGATAGAATATTTATTTATACATCAAAAGACACAGAAAATCTTAAATTTTTTTATCTACTGTAAAAAGTTTCGATGTGTGCTCCCCCCGTCGCATGACGCCGATAATCAATCTCCCGTTGAATTGGGAGGAATGGTCCTGTTTTGTGGCCGCCTAGAAGTCCTGATTTGACGCCTTTGGATTTTTTTTTTTGGGGCTACGTTAAGAACATTGAATATGCGGAAATAATTTCTGATCTAATAATATTTAATGGCTGGAAATATTTGTAAATAGGATATGGAAATGCAGGCAGCCAAAATGAAAAACACTCTCGATACTCTGTGAACGTTCAGACGTTTCGGGTAAAATTTATTCACCCATCTTCAGTGAACACTAAAAATAGAATACATATATAGCGTATTGATTTCAAAAAAAGATGACAATTTTAGTATTTTATAAGACTTACGTTCTAGTGAGAGAGAGTTAAGTCTGTACAATGATACATAGATGACATTATTTATTCTATGTATTCTATTTAGATGATATGATGATATATACAGGTATTAAAAATTTCTTATAATATTTAAAAAACGTTGTTTTTATAGTTAAAGATACAATCAAATAATGAGGGAAGTCAAATAATTTCTTCTTAATATATAAATTTATATTTGTATTAGTTTCTATTTTTATGAAGATTATCTTTTAATAACAAATTGGAATATTTTATTTTTACTAAGTCAAGTGAATAAAATTTAACATTTTTAAATGAATTTTATAAAAACTCTATTGATAATTTTAATTTTTTGTGGGGCCGAAAGCAATGTGCACACTTATTGCCCGGATAAGTTCAAGAGTTAGAAAAATTAAATTTATTATAACAAGAAAATTGTTTATGTAAAGATAACATTTCGGTTTTTAAAAGTACCATGGTCACGCTCTCACCCCGCCAAGAGTCCATCATAAATTATACTTAGATACTGACAGTCGGTTTGGTTATTAATAGCCCTATCGCCAAAGTACTTAATACAGCATTTTTCGGCTATTAGCCTTTTGTCAAGATTAGATTCTGTCATGAGTATTACCGCTTTTTTCCAAATCAAATGTGTGCCCCAGTGTTATAGCATGCTGACTTAACGCTGTGCTAGTTTTTTTTGTTACGGACACTAAGCCCATCAATACGCTATATATGTATTCTATTTTTAGTGTTCACTGAAGATGGGTGAATAAATTTTACCCGAAACGTCTGAACGTTCACAGAGTATCGAGAGTGTTTTTCATTTTGGCTGCCTGCATTTCCATATCCTATTTACAATAATTTCTGATCTTCAGCATCTGAAGGAAAGAATTTACGCGTCCACCTTTTTCGATGACCCTGTACTTTTTTTAGTTTTTTCCAAATTTATCAAAAGAAAAAAAATTCCCGAGGTCATCCCGGATATGTAGGCTACTTGGGGGTCGTTCACATATTACGTAAAGCGTCAGGGGGGTGGGGTCTGGACAAAACGTTACTAATTGTGACCTGGGGGACCTCTAAGTGTGACATAGTAATTCAAAGTTGAATTTATTTCATGTTTGGCTGCGTGCATTCCATTCTTAACAACCAACTCACTCACCTCTTTGAAGAAGATACAAATATTGTTGAAATAATTTACAGAGTCTTGATGTTCGTTAATAATTTTCCTCCTAAGATTCTGGCCATGCTTGAAATTTTCGTTCGCCTTGACGTCTTTTTCGTTGTATGAATTTTGTTCAATGCCAAAAAAGACGCGTAAGAAGTGCGTCATTTACGATTCGAGCAAACAGCTCTTTCAAATCTATTTTCATTTTATATTCTAAAAAAAATTTAATATTAATTAAAACATTTTTTTGAAAGATATTTTTTTATATTAATAAATATCATATTTTGTTGATTGTTATTATAAATTATTATTTTAAAAAATCTTGTTTTATTTTAAAAATAATTTTTTAGGTTAGATTTTTTTTGAGGGGTGTATATTATATTTATAAAAATTATTTTTTCCAAATAAAGGGGGGGCAAATTTATTATTATTAATTAAACATTTTATTTGAAAAATATTTATTTAATTAATAAATATCATATTTCGTTGATTGTTATTATTATTAATTTTAAAAAAATCATTGATAATATTTTCTAAGTTTTAATAAACAATTTTTTAGGTTAGATTTGACTTTTTTCGAAGGGATGTAGATTATATATAACCCTCTTTGAAATCAAATATTAATTATAAATATGTTTTCTAATATATTCTCTCTCTATCCCTCGCTTAATGATTATCAAATAAAAAAATTTCATAACTGGATTTAAATTTTATGATTAATTTGAAAGTTCGAAATTTAACAATCTCAAAATAAAATTTTCTCCAAAATTTGAGTTCTTTTTGAGCTGATGTCTGCCTGTAGTTACGTCATCATAAAATTGATTACAAAATCCAAGAAAGTTTTATTTATTTATTTTTACTTTCTCTTACCCTACATATGAAATATTTTTTTTTTTTTTCAGGTTCTCGATTCGCTCGAATGGAAATGAAATTAATTCTAAGCACATTATTAAGACATTTTCGAATAGTTGCCTCCAATGCCACACCATTGCCAATTAAATTGCAGCAATCTAACGAGATCCTGCCGCAGCCTAACGGATTTATTGTTGATTTGTGTCGTATATCTGCACCGAAAGGTGAATTCTTTTATCCTCAAGTCATTTCATTAGGCGATCTTAATCAATTTGTCAATGTTGAAAATAATAACAATGTAAAAAAAGTGGAGGAAGTTAATCCTGTTCAAAATGAAAATTTATTTACGGCTGTAGATAAAGTACAGAGTGTCCAAGGAGAAGAAGCAAAGAAGAGATGGAGGAAATACAAGTTGTAAATCCGTACGAAGAGGTAGATTAAGATTGAGATAATTATCAGAGTGCATGTTTGTTTTTGAACTTAAAAAAAAAAAAATAAATACAGATTCTACAATATTATGGTAATTTATGATCTTTTATTTTCCTATAATCTGCAGTAAAGCCCCTCTTAACCGTCCTGGTCGGCACATATACGAAAGCAGGTCAATAAGTCCGTGACTTTTAGAACCCAGGTTTTTGGATAAAAAATTATTTTATTTTTCAACGTAGTCTCCTTTGAGCTCTATACACTTTGTCCAACGTTTCCCCAATTTCTTCCCTCCAAAATAAGATGCGAGGCCAACCACCGTGGGGGTAACCCCTTCCCCCCTTTAAAAAAAAAAGGCGGGGAAGAAATGGGGGGGGGGGGGGAATTTTTTTTTTTTTTTCTTCACTAGGTAGTCTGCTATTAATGGATGTCAAACAAAAACTAAACCACCCAGATAGCTCAAATTTCGACAGGAGTCAGCTGATAGTTGCCTGCTGATAGGTGCAGTGTTGCCATTTCAGTTAAAAGGCGGGAAATTCAAAAAGTCACGGATTTATTGACCTGCACTCGTATTTATAATACTAATGGGATAAGAAGAGGGGTTTTACTCTACTTGCCGATTGTATCTAAACCCATCCCATCTTCTTTCCTCTCATTTTTAGTTTTCCAATAATCAATCATATTTATTTTTGGTGGGAGATGCGGAGCCTCCTCCAGCTAAGAAATCAAAAGATAACTTCCAAGGTAGGCTACCCAGCTTAATATTTAAATATAATTGAAGGGGGGTACAAAGAAACTTTCTCAAGTGTTTAATCAATAATTTCAATTTAAAAGTGTGTTGCTCTGGTCATGTTGGTATTTCGGGCAATGAGGTCGTGGACCAACTTGCTCGGGGTGAGTGCTTGGATATGGAATTGCCCGTCTCGGCTGTGGTCTCAGGGGGTTCATCGGAGACTGGCAGGATTCTTGGAATCCCGTTCCAAGGGTCATGCCTATAATTCAAGAATTTTCTACAAATTAATAAAAAATAAAAAAAAAAAAAAAAAACGCCATGAGAATTCGTCCAGTAGTTTCGGAGTTTATGCTTTGCAGACAGAATGTCTTTTTATTTAATAATAGATCAACAAATTACACAGTAGATGAAAATGAGCCAGTCGTTATTTTACCCGTCCTAAAAATTATGATTTTTAAAAATTTTGAGATATTAAAAGAATTTTTTTTTTTTTAAAAAAAACATTCACCTTTCTCATTCACACTCACACTCCACACATTCACACAGTCTTTCGGCAACTCAGGCCATTTAAGACTTTAGACGATAACCGTTATTGTAAATATACTTATAGGGGTCCAGGCATTCTTATTTAAGCCATTTGGTATCCAATTGGCTTAAATAAAATATCGGACTGCCTGGGGTCGAACCCGGACGTTTGGTATATGAGGTTAGCACCTAACCTACATGCTCGAGGCAAAAGAAATTTTATAAACATTGATAATGCTCGAAGGGACTGATTGCTTGATGCATTTACATTTATAAACATCAAAAAAACAATTAAAAAATAAATAATAAAGAGGATTAAATAATTGATTATTGAATAACGGGGGGAAAAAATAGATATTTCCAGGCACAACAATGAATTAATTAAACTTCATTATAAACAAATGAATGGGTGAGTAATTGCATAATTGTAATGATCGCAATAATGTAGATATAACAATGAAAAAGTTTTCTTTTTTTTTGTTAATTAAAAAAAAGAAAAAAAATTAATTAAAATAAAATAATCACATAAAGTTGAAAGAGAGAGAGAGAGATAGGGAGAGGGAGGGAGGGAGAGGGAATATTATTTTCTCTCTCTCTCTCTCTTTGAAACTCTGACAAGTCAAATGCGCAGATTAATTGAATTATGGAATTCCTATTTCAAATCATGTATATAATGAAATTGTAATCCATTTAAGATTATGATTAGATATGTCTTTGTTTTCTCATCGTTGTATATTAATATCCATCCATTCTCTCCCCCCTCCCCCTCCCCACCCCTCCACCCTCTTCCTCATCCCATTGGGCTGATTGCTTCTATAACTTTTAAAAAATCTGGTGTGACTTAACGCACAGCAGATATTTTTTGTGTTGAGATATATTTAGTTGATACAAATAGGCCTAAAAATGTGCATTTCCATCAAAATCTTGAAAATTGAAATTTTGATATTAATTCATATATATATCTTCTGGTATATACATATACAGGTAAGAGAAAGTAAAAATACTTTCTGATATACAATGGAATATCATTTTTGAAAAATATTTAATTTTTGATATCATATTTCCTTTATTAATTATATTATTTTTAATAAATAAATGACAATAATTAAATTTAAATTAATTAATTAAATAAATAATAAAAATAAATAAAAGATTTCAAATCAATCAAACTTTTGGAGGTTAGAATAGAAATGGATTTACTTCAAAGAGATGTAGATTGTATATAGGCAATATATATATATATATATATAGACTTCTTGAAAATGCAAATGTCAATCTTGTTTCTTTTTCCTTTAATACATCTCTCTTTGTTATATATGATTATTAATCAAATAAGAAGATTAAAATTTAAAATAAATTCCTTATATTAAAACAAGAACAAAACTTTATTTCTTTTTTAAACAAACACTCACACTTTTTTCATCGGACTGCCTGGGATCTGAACCCGCGATCCTTGGATTAGAAGGCATTCTGGAAAATACAAAAGGTACGTGTCTCTCTTCCTTGCCCTTTTGTGAAAACATTACAAATTAACGAGCCTTTTAGCTAACGAACCTGTATCTGCAGAGTTTTATTTAGATTAAATTAATAAATCATACATTTTCTGTTTGAAAAAAAAAATAAAATCTCCCTGCCTTCACCATAAATGTTAAATTTGTCAAACGTTTTGATGTTTTAAAAAATTTATAAGAATCAAATTGGTTTTTTTTTTTTTTTTTCAATCTAGTGTGGTGGCATTTATCATGCTGTTTAGTTAACATGAGAGAGAGCTCAAAAGCACCGCAGCTTATTACTCAGATCTGCCTTTTTTTTTTTATTAGAGCTGTGTAACTAATTAGGGTGTTGAGTATGTAAATAGAAAGGGCGACCCACCCACGCACAGTGTTTTTTTTCTCTCTCTCTCTCTCTCTCACTCACAACTCCGCGAGAGATAGAGAGAGAGAGATGAAAATTAAGTTAAGTCTTTGATTAATGTTTTTAAAATAACGCTTAACGTATCGATATAATGCGCGCCCCGCACCGATGGGGGCGCCGCACCAAGTTGGCTGGCTGGCTGTTGCCATGGCAACCGCAGGCAGCAGGGGGCTCTTATTGATCAACACATGCGCGATGATGATGATGACAAACATATACATACATACATATAGACATGCTCTGCTCTAACCCAGCATCCTCCTCTCCCCTTTTTTCTAATAAACGCAAGAAAGATATCGCGTTTGCCGGCTACAAGTTTTATTTTTTTTGTTACACAGTGATTTTAAGCTATTCCTGGGTATATGGGTAGTCCTGATTCCAAAAATCCCATTAGCTCTAGTTTTAGAAATTTAGAGTAATCTATGCTCTTATTTTGGAATTTGTTAGATTTTTTTAAGGCTTTACACCTTAGTTGAAATACAATGAAATTTAAAGTTCCAAACCGATCAGAGGTGATTTATGCTCAGTTGCACCGCACTGAGTAAAGCCTTGTTTAACTCTAAATAATACTTAAGTTTCCAAATTTTGTTGTACCGCTTGCAAAATCAAGCTTAAATGTCTAAATCCTAACTTAAATATAAGCCCTTGAAATTGGAGACTTAACGCATACATAACAATTTTCTGTTAAATAAATGACAGCTATTTCAAATTATATTGATAATATAACATAGGCGTAGCCAAGGGGGGGGTTTTGGGTTCAAACCCCCCTCCCCAAGCATGTCTAGATATTTAAGCTCTATAATCTCTCTTTATGTAAATAGAATTGAGTCGATCCAGAGAAGGTTTTTGTATTTTATTAATAAAATAGATTTCCAAATATTTCCTTGGCTCTACCTTCTCAAAAACGAAGAACATACTTCGACCTAGACTATTTACATAAGGTACTTAATAACTATTCAATCATATATATATATATATAAAATTTATATGTACATATGCTGTATATTAATGACTACCTTTATGCTAATTTTCGATGTAAGCGTGTGTTTTTATTTTGTTACAATGGATTTTATACTTTTTGCTGTATATCGAAAACTAATCATTTATTTATATGTACATTTTGTAGACAGACTGATGATGAGACATTAAAAATATCTCGAAACGTCTCCGGAGTCGAGAAGCATATAAAGGCTTTTTATTTGGCTGAACCTGCCCTATCAAAATCTAGAGCAAAATAGATTTTAATAGAAAAAGTGCTCTAAAACGGCTTTTATTTAGAATGTTCAAATTATTTTTAACGGGACACCCCGTCAAATTATGCAGATAGTTAGAATACATATAAATTTTAAGTTTCATCCCAATCGGAGGTCATTTAGACGTGCCGCAAACGGCTTAAAGTTTTAAAAAATCGAAATTTTCAAGATTTCCTTTGCTTTGGTCACCCCTAATACAATTTTAGATATCCCTGAATGAAAAAAAACATATATTTACGATATTCTATAGTTCTTTGGCTTTCTAAAAATCATTCATTCATAAAGATCTGCTAATTATTAACGAAATTATTAACAAAAACGTCAGCAAAGAAAATACACAAGTACACTCACTGGACGAAAAAAATGGACTTCGGTCACTACATCGAATGATAGAGCTGGAAAGAGAAAGTTACGTCCACCGATCCCGCATCGCGGGAATAGGGCGAGGACAGAAGAAGATATATATACCGAGTGGGCCAATAGTGCGTGTGGGCTTATTAACCGACATTTTTGAAGTTTCTCGATGGTGCATAATATAGGGCCTTTAGGGCTACAAATTTAAAATATTTTTGTTCCAATTGCACCTCATATACAGGGTGGTCCATATCAAAGTTATGTTTTTTTAAATGGAACGCCCTTTGTATATTATTGCATATTTGGATTCTACGGCCAATTTTAGTATGACTTTATGTCATGCAATGTATTCTAAAACAGACCGTTTAGCCGAAAATCGGGTTTTTGTGAAAAAACTGCTGTCTGAAAAAATTGAATATCGCGCGAACCATAAAACTTAGGGGACTGTTCTTTTGTGAGGTTACTAACCATGAAATGTACTAATGAAGGCCAGATGGGTAACCCGGAATTATTCTTGTGTTGGGAGATATGGCCCTGCCAATTTGGAAAATTTCAATCATGGATCATTTTTACTTTCTCTTACCTATGTATATATGTAATATATATATAGAGAGAAAGTATTGGATTCATGTCAAAAATTCGATGTCGAGATTTTGATGGATCTTCACGTTTTGAGGTCCCCTGAATCCAAAAAGTGGTTTTCGCGACATGGTCTGTCTGTGGGTGGGTGGGTGGGTGGGTGGGTGGGTGGGTGGGTGTGTGGGTGGGTGTGTGTGTCTGTGTTCAATTTTAAGCATGAAGGAATTGAGCTACGAGGTTAAAATTTTATATTTAAGTTAAACACCCCCGGGACCGGAAAAATAAGCTTTTAATCAAAATCGGCCAAAGAGTACTAGTACTTTACTGATGTACTTTTTCAGTTTTTTTCGATTTTCTCAAAAATCGCTCTAACGATTTTGATTAAAATTCAAAAATCAATTATTTTTTAGATGCTCTTTCAAATGTATATTCTCGTTTTGCCCTCAAAATTGTTTGAAGTACACTTTACTCTTGTGCTTCATAGGAAAGATAGGAGAAATGGTTGCCATGGTAACAAAATATAAATATTTTCCCATACTTATAAATTTTACATCCGAATTCAAATATTCCCTACTGCCGGGGACTAAATACATGTCGACACAAAAAATCTGGTGTGACAAGCACAGTACACAACTTTCGATTACCGAAGGTAAGAGAAAGTTGTGTGCTGTGCGCCAGTCACACCAGATTTTTTCAAATGGAACATGCTACTTTTTTTATGCCATGGGACGTGAAATTTAATTATCTTTAGATATAATCATATTTCTCTTAGGTAGTTTTCTTGTTATTCCAAAATATCTGATAACGAAAAAAAAAAAAATATTTGTCCTACAAAATATGTGGTTTGAACAAAGAGTCTCCCCGTTCCAACATGTACATGTTCGAAGTGGGGGACTCTTTGAACAATCCACATATTTTGTAAATAAGAAATTATATATAATATATTAGATTTGAAGATTTAAAGTGGCTGTTGTATTTAAACAGTAGATAGGGAAGGAGAATGAGCCAGGTAATAAGTTTCCAAGAAATTAAACCTCTGTTCAGTAACAGTGGAAACTTATTACCTGGCTATCATCTACTGTATAATATATTAGTTCATATACCCGAAAAAATAAGTGGTGGGCCGCCGGGAGTTGAACCACAGATCCATCAATTTGTACTCGATGAGCTATATATAATTTCTTATTTATTAATTAATTAAATTTGAGGACATCTCAATTATTCTATCTAGATTGCACCTGGTTGACGGAGAAATTTCCATTTCCATTTCTTCTGTGAGGGGTTTTGCTGATGAAAAAACCCATAAATAATAATAAATTTTTGAGAATCGTCAAATTGAAATATTATATCCCTGCTACTCCTGTTAGCTACGACAATCAAGAATTGTTGTAAGAGGAAAAATTGATCGTCTCATCAAAATCAAGCTTGATAGTAATAACAATAAAAATGGACCTGAGATCCTGGTCTCTTCGTATTTTAAAATGAAGTACACTATAAAAAAAACTTCCAGAAAACTTCCTATACAAGTATAGGAACTCTGTTTCATAAACTGTTTATGAATAGTATATGAGAAAGTTCAATTTGTTGCCAACCTAACAAATTTCTTGTATATTTTAAAATAATTAATTATTTTGGTAAAAATTGTTAATTTTAATTTTAATTTTTATAGCTATTTAGTTGAATTACTTTATAAAAATTATTTAATTAGTATGATTTTAATATACTTCATAAATATTTAAATAGTTTAGAGCGCGAATTTCAAACCAGAATTTAATAAATTTAGAAATTTGTGAAATAAATTTTAAAAGAATAATTTCAAGTTTCCTTAAAATAATTATAAAATAATATTAATAGAAATTGTCTTGAGTTATTTGAGAACGTTTAGACCAGTGATTCTCAACTTGTCGCGGTACACTTTTAACGATTTCAAAATTTGGCGGCACACAAAGAAAAAGATAAGTTTAAAAGTTGGTAATTTGTTCATAAACTTTTATATTAATTTTATTTCATATCCTGGATATATTAAAATTAAACCACGAAAGTATATGAGAAATGATTGAAAAATCATATTTTTTTTTACAGTGTATGTAAAAAACATTGCAATGGTAGAATCCACCTAGCTCTTATTTATTTATTCTTTGTATATTAACTTGTCATTATTTTTTATTATTTTCATATATAATCTCTTAATTAATTGCAATCACCTTTTCTAGTGCCAACGGATTTTTTTAATTGGATACAGCGTTAAACTAATAACAGACTAATTTATTTTTTTTTCATAAATCTATTTACTTTATTTTATGATTAAATTTCTTAAGTATGGCAAAATATTTATATTTTGTTACCATGGCAACCATTTCTCCTATCTTTTCTATGGAGTACAAGAGTAAAGTGGTCTTCAGAAGATTTCAATGGCAAAATGAGCATATACATTTTAAAGAGCATCTAAAAAATAATTGATTTTTGAATTAAAAAAAAATCGTTCGAGCGAATTTAGAGAAAATCGAAAAAAAACTAAAAAACTGCATCAGTAAAGTACTAGTACTCTTTGGTCGATTTTGTTCAAAAGCTTCGTGTCACGTCCCATGGGGATGCCTAACTTAAATATAAAATTTCAACCTCCTAGCTCTTTTCGTTCTTGAGATATTTTGTTCACAGACACACAGACAGACAGACCATGTCGGGAAAACCACTTTTTTGGATTTAGGGGACCTCAAAACGTGTAGATCCATCAAAATCTCGACATCGAATTTTTGACATGAATCCAATACTTTCTCTCTCATATATATTAACATATATATAGAGGTAAGAGAAAGTAAAAATAGATATGGCAATTCGCGTTTGGCGCCTCGATTAGAATGGTCCAGACTGGCGCCTGGCGCCTCACCTCGGCTCTTCTCCCAACCCCCATCATCAACCCCATCCCCCACCCACGGATGGATGCTTGATTGATGATGCTCGTTGAGCACAACAGCCCTGAGAGTCCGAGACCGTCTCTCTGTCATCCCTCAAATGGTGAGTCCTTTCAATCTTCTAACTCCTCTTTTAAATAAATCATCAATCGTGAATCTTAAAAGGACCACCCCGATCCTTTTCTCCAGATAGTACTAATTTAATCTCTTATGCCATTGATATCAATTTTTGTTTTTGTTGTTTTTCCCAATAGCTGCTCTTCTTTTATATTTAGTTGTTTTTGTTATTTCATTGATTGATCGGCGTGGGTGGGGGATTTTTCTGCTTTAATGTTGGCTATCCTTGTGGCGGTGAATTCAGAACCCTTTCCTTTATAACTAATACTTCTTCTGGTTAACAGAATTTTCCAGTCAATTAGTCGAATAGAAGGAGAGAGAGGACATCTGCCTGTCCCTTTGTCTGTCCCCCTCCCAGGGATTACTCGCATCCGTTAGTGGCGGATTAGAGCGCCTCTGCCCTTGAAGCTGTCGCTGATCCCTAAACATTATTCCAACAAGCCTAAAGAAATAAATCCTTCGCTTTTATTTATTTATTGTTTCAACAATCTCTGATTGTTTGTTTTTCTACCTAATTAAAATTTAATATATTTTTTTATTAAAAAATAATTGAGAGATATTATTGTATTTAAATTTTTAATTAGACATTAAAAAAGAGAGATGTAGAGTTGATATATCTATATATATATACAAAAAAATTCTAGAATCGCTTGGGAATTTGTCAAAAGTATGAAATTTATTTATATTTATGGCTGTTTGTATTATAAATTGTAGGAAGAATAAAAACAAAGTGAATTATATTTTTTCTATTAGTATTTCCTCTTGGCTGACGTGTCGGTCTTGATTAGGAACATCTTTGGAGTTATTAATATATAGATCTTTTTTGTTATTATTAAATTTATTATACAAATTTAATTAAAATTAAAGTGTTTTTAAATAAATACCATAATTTGTGTTAATATCTCTAAAGATGATCGAATCGGGATCGAAACGTCAGCACGAAAGGAATATTAATACAAAAAAAAAAGAAATGTCTCTCTTTTTTTTACTCTACATAAAATCAAGGGTAAATATTTGGAGTTCATTCTCGTCTAATTTTAAATAAGTCATTAAAAATTAAATCTCGCAAAGGATATTTTCTAATTAATTACCTATTTTATATGAGAATAGAGAATGAGATGGTAATTAAATTAAATTTTAATTTATTTTAAATTTGGCATCGAAACGAAGAGATGTAGATCGTATATATATATATATATATATATATAACCTCATTTATTATTAGAATTAATAAATTTTATTAAATGTTAATGACTAAGAAAAGGTTAGAAAAATATCTGCAATAATAATTCCCCCGCCCCTCTCCTTCGCTGATGATTTCACTAGGCAATTTTTGTTCCTATTAAACCTTTCCCAGGAGAGAGGGATTTCAAACTCGTTGAGTTTTAGTTAGTACGTACTAGAAGTATTGATTGGCTTGGCGCTTCTCCCGCTAGAGGTCTAGCCAGTACAGTTGAGCCTCTCTCGATTTCACCTTCCAAGTAGACGTTTAGGAAATTTTAAATTTTAAATAAAAAATTAATAATTCTCTCCTTGAATAAATAAAAGGAAAATAAAAAGTTGAATTTTGTTAGTAATTAAATTCAGATAATTTATTATTTTTTATTTTAGAATACCAATGATGAATTTTTATAATTTTTATTTTATAGATGAGTTTTCAAAGTTTAAAACTTGACTTAAAATAATCCTCGTAAAATTCTGTATACCATTGGAAAAAAATTCCATGAAAATCCGTCAAGAAGTTAAGGAGTTAATGCGTTACAAAAGAAAAATTAAAATTAAATCTCACAATTATATATATTAAGATTAATATTAGATTAGGGGTCGGCAACCTTCTAAGTCGGAAGAGCCAAAAATTACAATCTACAAAAATTTCAAAGTTTTTGAAGAGCCGCAAAATTTTTTCTTGCCAAAGGGCGTATATAGAAATTTTTTTCGGGGAGTACCGAACTCAAAAATTTTTCCCCCTGCCGTTTACCTTTTTTTTTTAGGAAGACAAAATTTTTCCGCCCTGCTAAAAATTTTTCCCCGTGCATGCAAATCATTTTACCTTTTTTTTTTTAGGGACACGAAATTTTTCCTTTATTAAACGACTTCATAATGACATGAAATTTTAACTTCTTAAAGTTGGTAGGCTTACTCACTCAGAATAGTATAGTAGCCATCTGTTGGTTACTCCCGGATAAGGAAGTCCAGAGGTAGTATTGTGTAATTAAGAGTAATAATATTAAGTTGACCTCTTAATTATTAGAACTTGTATTACTGTAAAAAAAAAAATATGATTTTTCAATCGTTTTTCATTTACTGTCGTGCTTGAATTTGTATATACCCATTTTGTGAAATCAAATTCATAAACTAGTTTATTAAGTAAAAAAAAAAAAAAATATTAATCAAATTTAAGTATCTTAAAAAAGTAAGTAGTCGAGATGGTAAAGGCGTCGTACAAAGTCTTATATGAAGGGAAGAAACTAAGAGCTCAACTTCACTACCGGTAGTTTATGAATATCCCTTGAAAAATTTTAACAGTGTGGAAACAAATACAAGTATGTAGATTTTATTTATTAAATTGATAAACTGTTCTAACCAATATAAATATTAATATAGCCTATACTTTGTATTAGGTAGAGGATTGCCTTCCCGTTCTCAGACGAAAATTTGAATTAGATACCAATCAATTGAAATAAATAGGAACGTGGTCTAAATGGCTTCAGAAGCCGAAAAAACCTTAAACAAAGTTTTTTTTCCTGATGTCCATCTTTCCTTTATTGTCCACAAAGATGTTTATCGGTTAGTATTATTAATATAAATAGCTGTTTGATTATTATCAATAGATACAGAGAGAGAGTTGGTTGGGCATTAAGAAGTATCCCCTCTGCTGGTTTCTGCCTAATTAGATGCTCGATTGTGATTTGATTACCCTCCCCCCACCCCCACCCTCTACTCAAGCACTCACTCACTCACTCCCTCTCTCCGGCTGATGGACCGCTAATATAGCGACATGTGCGCTTATGGGATTATCCCCCGGGGGCTTGTTTAGGGTAGAGAGAGAGGGAGTCTGGCTGCCCATATGCTCTCTGGTCTTCTCTCTCTCTCTATCCTATCGCCAGATGATGACTCGCCATCACCCCCCCCAACCTATAGGGATGGGGTGACTTTCGCAGCTTCAAGTTGCACATGGGCAATTTTTGTATTCTCTTGTCAAGGCCGCTTTCAAAAGGAAATTATTTTGAAATTCCTAACCGTGATTCCCGTTTATTTTACCTGCCGTGCACCAAGATACACATCTCAAACTCTATGCTAATCTTGTTTCTTGGGGGTCACCTATCCAGATTTTCAGCATTTAAAGTTAACAATCAAGATATGTAAGTGCTATATTACAGTGAGTTTTTTCAATTCCAAGTATTTATACTCTTATTCTTCTTGAATCCCAGCTCCTCCACCACGAAACCTGCACCAAGATACACATCTCAAACTCCATGTCGTAGCCATTTATCGGCACCCCGTGAAGTTATTTTTTCTTCTCTGCTCTCCTTCTTCTAGTTAATCTTGTTTCTCGGGGGTCCCTATCAGATTTTCAGACTTAAAGTTAACAATCAGGAGATGTAAGATCTATATTATAGTGAGTTTTTCAATTCCAAGTATTTATACTCTTATCCTGAATCCCAGCTCCTCCACCACGAAACCTGCACCAAGATACACATCTCAAACTCCATGTCGTAGCCATTTATCGGCACCCCGTGAAGTTATTTTATTTCCTATCTCTGACTTCTCCTTCTTCTAGTTAATCTTGTTTCTCGGGGGTCACCTATCCAGATTTTCAGCACTTAAAGTTAACAATCAGGAGATGTAAGATCTATATTACAGTGAGTTTTTTCAATTCCAAGTATTTATTCTCTTATTCTTCTTGAATCCCAGCTCCTCCACCACGCAACGGCATCCAAGGGGGGAGGGGTGGATCTAGGAGACGATAAGTCAGAGAGAAAAGAAATGAAATAAGAGAATATGGAGGAACCTTCGCCAATCGTGAACGACTTCCCGATAAAGATAGGTAGCCCAGGAGAAGAAGGCTGTTGAACGCCAGTCAGAGGCCATTGATACAACAATTTAGATAAAATAATTGTTGCATAAAGGGACATGTAAGTTGAATGATAGGAGGTGGTCAGCCAGTCTCTGCGTCAATGAATACGTTTCGGTCTAAATTTATCATCTTCAGGCAATTCAATTATAATCCATAAAATTAAAAAGTTTGTTACCTACACCCCCCCCCCCCCTTCTATCTATGCGCACGAACCTGGGCAACGAGTAAATACATAATTCGTACTCAACTAACACCCTGTTTATTTCAATAATTTATTCTTGACGAACAAATAGGGGACTCGTGTATTATGGTTATCGGACAATAGGGAGACCCGAAAGGGGATGGGGATGATGATGATGCCGTCATGTACTTTACTCTGACACTTGCTCTACTTTATTCAAACACCATTATTGAAAAGGGCCTCTCTCGTTTCAAAGGGCGGCGGCGACTCCCTTCAGAGCAATTTCAATAAAGGAGAGAGAGAGGAATAAAAAATCAGATCCAATCCACTCGAGGGGACATCATTAAAGATGCATTGCATTTCATCTCCCTCGCGCCGCTCTCTAATATTTTTAGATAGATACTCGACATTATTTATTTATTTAAATAAAATATTAATACGACTAGCTGTTAAGCCAATTATTAATAAATCGCAAAAAAAGCACAAAGAATTTGACAACGACTCTCTATAGTAAATTCAATTAATTGTTTATTCAAAAAAACTTACCATTCTTGAATAGTATCCAGGCGATTTTCTTGCATCACTTATCAAAATTTTATTATTAATTCACTAATAAATCTAATTTAAATTAATTTCAAAACAAAACGTGACGTTTGAATTCAAAAAATATGGCTCTCTCTATATATATGACTATATACATTCTAGATCTCTTTGAAATGAATTCGTCTTCTCCGATTTAGCCTGAGAAATTTATAATTTTAATTTTAATTAAATTTAGAATGTTTAATATATTTATTTATTTAATAATAAATGAAATATGATATCTATCAATTAAATATTTTTTGAAAAAGATTTTTTTTTTTTAAATAAGTGAAAATGAAAAGGAATATTTTCGTTGCCAATTTCATTTACTTTCAAGGTAAATAACCTCTAATGAAATTAAATAAAAGAGCATAAATATTATATTTATAAGTTATTAATCATTTTTTTTATCACCTTATGTTGGTGTTTTGATATAAAATATCTGGTAGTATGGCGGGGGCCGTGGGTGGTGGTGTTGGGGGCGGGGTCGGGGGGGGCGGGTCCCTTTTTTGGTTGGGGATTATCTCTTTGTTTTTTTTTTTATTTTGTTTTTTTCCGGGGGGGGGGGTTTTCCCCCCTGTTTGGGGGTTTTTCATTGGGGTTTCTTTTTCCTTCCCTTTGTTTATTTTTTTTCGTTTTTGTTTATTCATCAATTTATTAATAATAGTTAGATAGATAATATCAAAACTTTTGTTGCCTTTTTGGTCCCCCCTTGGTTCCTGGGCTCTCTGTTTTGAAACATTTTATAAAAAATATAAATGAAAATTGAGGATTTATTTTATTGTTATATAGTTTTAAGTGAAATATAGGGTTATAATTAATGGAATTTATTTTTTTTTAATTTTTTATTAAAATGTGATTTAATAAATTAATATAATAATTAATTATTTATAATTTTATATTAAATTTAGATAGGGGGATAAAATTTTTGAAAAATTTTTTTTATAAAAATTTAAAATTGTTTTTTTATATAATTAGAAATAAAATTTGGATTTTATTTAAAATTAATATTATTAAATATATATTATAAAATTTATTTATTTTGATTTTATTATTGTTAATTTTTATTTATTATTGTTTGGTGTTGATTATTTATCACATTTGTCATCATCTCCTTTGACAAATATCCTTGGTTTGTTTTCAATAGAAAATAATTGAATTGTTCTCCCCGGACCCTCGCTACGCCCTTGAATGGAACGAAACTAGAGAGCAAAAATGGAATCTCAATTATAGGGACGGTGGCCCCCCCCTTTTTAAAGGCACTGCACTTGCATATGTTACCAAGGGTGGCTGCCATTTGTGCTGACATGTGGGAGGCGCCATTGATGACGTTTTTGACGTTTCGGTTGCAGGTGGCTGGCCGTCTGTTGCTTGTCCTGGCCGCGTTGGCTGCTGGCCATTCGCCTGGAATGCGTGGACCACATCATCCTCGGGGACGTGTCGCTCGTCATACACACCAGAGGCCGGGGGCTCATCAAGTTAAAATCACTCAAGATACAGAACTCTTGCGGGATAAACAGTCAGCGAATTATTTTTTTTTTAACCTTTTCTTTTTTTAACTGTTTTTTTATTTCCTTCTTCCGTAGACACATCGCTGAAGATCTAAATGAACTCGGGGGTCAGATTGACACTTCGAGGATGAGCCCCGAAGAGCTCGAGTTCCATTACTTTAGGTAAATATCTTGCAACCCCAACATTCATGAAATTTAATTCTAAGTTATATATCAACGTTTCAACCTTCCTCAGCTGACAAATACAGAGTGTAGGGTTGTTATTCATGAAATATAAATTCTAGAATAGATTTGTAAATTCCTCTCTTCAGTTGCTAGTGTCCGAACTGACATGGTGTGGGGTACTTACATACTGAGGTTCGGTCTCGTTTCCTTCAGGCATCTCTTTATAGTCCAAGAGCTGGAGACGAAAATGGGCAAGAGTTTTTTGAAGGCTAATATTTGCAGAATTTTAATAATGGAAATATACTAGAGTCAGCACTTGCAGTATCGGTGCCTTTAGCGGGAATAAGCCGGTAAAGTTGTAATATTTATTAGCATCACTAAACTGTTTTCTGAAGGCTGAAAATTTGTAAACAACAAGCAAATAGAATATAAAATAGGAATCTACCAGTCAGAGAACAAAATTTTATCTATGAGCTGAAAAATGTATGTTCATATTATGAAATTTAGAATTCGCTGTCAAAAAAGGGAGATACCCTAATTTTTTTTTCTTTCCAAATGAGCAACTTTTAGTAATGAAGTCGTTTTTATTTGAAATATCTGCTGATGAATCACTTTAATTTTCGATGCGAATGCTTCCTATTGTTGAATGAACCATCTATCTTTATAATTTGTAACTAATCTGTATCTACGTATTTATAATTCTGTAGATAGTAACTTAATAAGGTTGGTCAACATTGTCATGAACATAGTCAACATTATAGTTAACCTCAAAAAAGCCATGCTGATACAAACAATATAGTATTTTTTGACACATGTTTGGGTGTGTATTCTTAAAACTAGAATAGTATATAGTCAAAAAAAATCACTAACCTTGATGAATATGTGCTTTTATTGAAAGTTTCAATTTGTAAAAATCGAGATTCAGTGTCAGTCTAGAAATGAACTCAAATTACAGCTGTATGAGACCTAAACTGTTCTTGATTTCAATGGGAGATGCTTGCTATAATGCCCCTTAGATAATCTTGCAAGAAATCTTTTTGTGTTCGGACCTGCATTTTTTTAGAGAGGGAAAATTTAAAGATGTGTCAATGTTATACCACTTAACCTTACTAAGTTGAATTGTAAATTGAAAACCTATCTTGCAAAATTGCAAAACGTCTCTGTAAAATTATAGTAACGTATAAGTAACCTCCCGAATATATTTCCATTCTTTAGACTCCATGATCTCGACAACAACACAAAACTAGACGGTTTAGAAATCCTTCAAGCAATTCAGCACGTGTTAGAACACGAAGATGATGAGGAAGTATCAGGTGACGGGGATAGTGAAATGGACGATGATGATGACGCTTTACGTCGAGGTATCAGCCAACCACCACCAACAACAACAACAGCATCATCGGCGTCTCAAGCTGAACTACGCGAACAAGATTTTCATTATTTCGTTGGTGAGTGAAGTCGATGAAATATATATAACAAAACAACATCACTCTGCATTGTTTTGTCTTCTTCTGTATTCAGAATTGATCGATCAAGTACTGGCAGAGGATGACCTCGACAACGATGGATTCTTGAGTTATGTGGAATACGCGGTGGGTAGACAACGGGATCGAGATCGAGGAGCATCCAGGACTTCTAACAATCGTTAAATCAAGTTTTCTTTTTGTACAAACCCCACCAATGTAGATAGGTTTGCTTTTTAATTATTACAAAGTGTTATTTTGTTTCTTAAATAAATATATTCTTTTTTTTTTGGGAATCAAAATTCGTTTCATTTATGATTCTCCACTAGCTGCTGGTTTTATTCTCCGGTTCCTTCTATATGTTATTATATATTTTGTATCTTTTATAAAAGCATAAAAATATATAAATATATGCTAATAGGGGATCGGCTGTTAGACTAGTCTGCCATCTATTGCAAGAATGCTGAACTAATTTGACAGTTGGTTTTTAAATAAATCATCTAAGCTTATTTTAAAAATTTCTTAATTAATATGTGATTAATAATAACAATAAATTCATTTTTAAATTTAAAAAAAAAAGATTATTGGGACAGATTGTTTTTTTGTATTTGCTTGATAACAAAAAAATTAATTACGATAATTTTTTAATAAGTCATTAAAAAAATTATAGCTCGATGTCCCAATAATCTCTTATGAATTTAATTCATTTAAAAAAAAAACCGCATTGAAAAATTCCTTATAATAGTCTAGTTTTTTTTAAAGTTTGTTTAGACGTCGCTCCTGAGCCCCCCGGTCCAGCATTGGACGGTATTCTTTATATATCTATATAAAATTTATTTAGTAAAAAAAAAAAAAAGAATACTCTCTCCCTCTTTGTATGCAATCAGCAGGTCGCTAATCGTACAGCCTGGCCAAAAGGACAATATGGTTGGTTTTGTAACCAAGCTAGGCTCTAGCAACAACAACAACAACAACAAGTGCAGACGGTGAAATTGCGCGGTGAGTGAAAGTGAGCGTTGAGCGTTTGGTTTGAATGTGAAACGACCCAGTTGCCTGTAAGGCACTCAACAGCCAACACGTGCAGTGCAAAGAATCAAATAAAATGCACAATCGTCGACTCATCTTCTTGCTTCTATTGCTTCTGGTCTCGTTTTTGTTATTGTTGGATGGGAGCAGAAGCAGCGGCACAGGTAGGACAGCTCATTTATTTATTCCCCCCATTCTTCTTCTACTTTTTCCTTATTTTAATTATTTCATAGTCCTGATATGCCCAAAAACACCTTAAAGAAATATGTGGAAATTTAATTTAAACAATTTTTTAGTAGAATTACAATTCATTTCACATATTTTATGTCAAAAATGTTTAAAAAAAAAAACAATACCCCTTTAAACAACGTTTTAATTCTAACCTAAAATTCAAAATTTTCAATCACAATCAAATTAACATTATTATTATTATTTTCGGAGTTTACGGAGTTTTCGGAATCAAATTAACAGCTTTGATATATTATATTTTATTTATTTATTTATTTTAATTAAAAAAAAAAAACACCTAAATAAATATACAAATATTGGTCTTTTGTATTAACAATTTATTAAATTAATTTTCAATTTAATTTATTAAATTAATTTTCTAAATGTAGCTTATTAATTATTATCCCTCTAATATTTTTCTAATTTAATAAATTACTTTTTAATAACAACAACATTTGCACGATATGAAAATTGTTTATAATTAAGATTCGTTTTTCTTTTTATTTATTTATTTTTTTAATTTACATTGAGAACTAACCTTACCTGAATGTTTCATTCGATAGAACTTACCTTTGGCATATTCCATCAGAAGTATTTCTCATATTGTTGTCTACAGGCTTTTTATTTAATTTGACAAATGCCATTTGGTCTTTCAACCACATCGTTTATAAGAGAAGAGGTTATATATTAATATATACGCTCTACATCTCTTCTTTTCTGTGTTAATTGTAAGAGATGTACAAATATATTTTATATATTCTTTTCAATGCCTAATTAAAAAGATAATTAAATCTCACATTTATTATTCTTTAATTAGCTAATCTTTTATTGTATTAGCATCAGTTTTTTTTTTTTTTTTTTTTTTTAATTTTTTTTTTTTTTTTTTTTTCTCCCCCCCCCCCCCCCCCCCCCCCCCCAATTTTTTTTAAGGCCCCCTATTTTTTACTTATAAGTTTAAACCCACAAAAGAATATTTTGAAATATATTTTTATTTAATAATCAAAAATCTAAACAATTGGGCCATTTAAAATTATTTACTGTACCTACCTTTTTTCCCTCTAATCAGTTTGTTCTTATTTTTCTTTTGATTTTTTTTTCAAATTATTATATTAATACAATTGACATGCTATTTATTAATTGTGAGGTTTGGTTGGTCAAATGATATGCCTATTTAAAATGGCGGAATTTTGCCAAACTTGATTTGCTTAAAGAATATATAAAAAATATTTTTTTCATCTCTTAGAGATAGCATTGAAAAGAAGGGATCTAGAGCATATATTTATAAAATCTCTTCTCTATGTTTATATTTATCGCCATTTTTATTAAAAACTCTAAATAGCAAGTTTGGTTGCCTACCCAAACACCAACTGATAATTAATAATTTTACCCAACCAAATAGTATAGGGCCTAATTGTATGATTGAATATTCAGAAGAAGATTTTACATAATCCTCTTCCTTTACGTGATTCCTTAAAATTAATTAATATATTTATAAATTAATGAATGGAAATAATAGAAAGGAGAACATTCTGCTTGTGAGTTTTAATTAATTATTAATTCTATAGTTTCCTTGTCAATTTGTTATTTCCTGTCATTTATATAAACTTAAAGAAGACACATCACATATTTTTAGGTTCTTTCGGCATCTTAGGGCCGGTTGTTTGATGACCGATGGTTGGTGTGTAATGCAGAAACTCTCTTCATTATTAAGTGTTTTTTTGAAATTGGCTACTTAATAAAGACATAACTTATAAAAATTATTAAAAATAAAAATTGAAATTAATTTAAATAAATATTATAAATTAAAATAATTAATTTAAAAAAAATTATTTTTTGTAACTAAAATTTAAAAATTGAAATGCTTTAATTGAAGCTGAAGTTAGCTTCGTCTCGCCAGAGGGTGTTGCCAACCCTCGAACATAGTTCCAACTTGGATATTAGAAAATATTCAAATAATCATCTTCAACACCTTGCCATAAATCCTAGAAATATAATCCTGACTGACATAAAATGAATAATAACAAAAAAAGAAGATGCTTCTGTTATTTTTATGCGTGAAGTTAGGATGCTGGTGCCAGGCTTGTGTTTCTAATATCTCCCCTTTGGTAAATTCAACATATACTTGAAGGCTTGGCTATCCAAATTAAAAGCAAAATGGCTACCTCTGATACCAGCGGCCCTAACCTTTAACATATTGTTACACATCTCATCATTTTATTGTTAAAAGAAGTTAAATCAAAATAAAAATAACAAATAAATATACTTATTTTTTAAATAAAACGATGCGATGTCGTATATTTTACGATAAGAATAATTGAAGAGGTTTTCTGCACTAGAAAAAAAGCCATTTAACAGACTAACTACCCAAACATCAAACAACCGGCCCTTAGTAGGGATGTGGTATTATAGATTTATCAATAACATTTTGTAAAATTAATTTCGTTAGCATATTAGCATTTCTATTAGTTTACTTACTATTGGATAATTTCGTAATTCATTTGTAACAAATTTCTTCATCCTCTTTAGAGATATCGTATTGAAGGTTGCCAGGGATATCTCATTTTTTTTTAAAGCTTATTTAGAAACACTTGATATTTATTTGGATCATATCTCATTTCAAATGAGGGAGAAGAAGAGCAAAAATTTTGTTGAACCTCAAAGAGAGGAAAGGGGGCGCCGAAGGCTGGCTACGCGGCTAGTTATGATAAGACAAAAAGTTTTTTGGATTTTAGGGCTTTTAGCATAATTAATTGAGAGACATAGACCGAAACGGAAGTCGAGCTCCACCTAAGCGTTAACAGGAAACGAGAAAGGCCTTATTTACAAAAAAAAAAAAAAAAAAAAAAAAAACTTACCAGAGGTGCCAATCGTTTTAAAAGCAAAAATGTTATTAAATTCCATATATGCCAAGCGTTGAATTACAGAAAATATTTTTATTTTTACTTTCTCTATAAATTTTGACGTGCATCAAATACTTTCTCTCTATATATTGGTTATATACATATATAGGTAAGAGAAAGTTAAAATACTTTCTGATATACATGGTATATCAATTTTGAAAACTATTTAATTGTTAGATATTATATTTCTTTTATTAATTATATTTTTTTTTAAATAAATAAATTGATAATAATTAAATTTAAATTAATTAATTAAATAAATAATAAAAATAAATAAAAGATTTCAAATCAATCAAACTTTTGGAGGTTAGAATAGAAATGGATTTACTTCAAAGAGATCTAGATTGTATATAGGCATATATATATGTACATATATATATTTCTTGAAAATGCAAATTCTTGTCAATTTTTATTCTTTAAAATATCTCTCTGTTCTTATATGATTATTTATCAGATAAGAAGATTAAAATTTAAAATAAATTCGTGTGGATATTAAAACAAAAACAAAAAAAAACTTGAAAGAAAATACAAAAGGTATGTGTCTCTCTCCTTGCCCCCTTGAAAACATTACGAATTAACGAGCTTTTTAAGCAATACAAATTAACGGGGTTTAAAATGCATTCCAATTATCGGAATTTTCTCTGGGGATCGGCAATTTTTGAGAATACGAATAATCGGAATTCCACTGAATATATCGACACCAAAAAATCTGGTGTGACAAGCACAGAACACAACTTACAAACGAATTGCAGTGCGATTAGTGCCACCAAATTTTTTTAAGTATTATGAGTTTGTTGTTGCTAAATGCAACTCTCTCTCTCTCTATCAAATATTTTTGTTTTCTTCCTATAGAAAAATATTTTGTTTCACACGTAGGCAGGCAGGTAGTTGATTAATATTTATATGCAATCAATCAAAGAACTGATCGGCTTGTCATTACATAATAATAAATAATAATAAAAATATTAACGTAAACGGGATTCTATAATTGTTTATTAAATAGAAAGTGAAGTTTTTTTTTTTTTAATCGTTTATTTGATTGATAATTAACAAAAAAATAAAACGGGGATGTGCAATCGTTATTTATTTATTTATTTTTTTTTCAACATACAGTATGTGTTACAACATCATCTTTGATATTTATTGAAAAAGAGAAGGCGGGGGAGGGGGGAGTTTTTTAAAAATAAATGCTGTCTCTGTGTGTGTGCATTGCATCTTCTATTTCATTACCTTCGGCAAGAGAAAGTTCTGTACTGTGCTTGTCGCACCAGATTTTTTTGTGTCGAGATATATTTAGACTGCTTGAAATAAAAACTATGGTTATATTTTAAAATTTTAATCTCATATTTGGATATTTTATACATAAAATCTATATATATATATAATTCGCTAATGTCCGTCTGTCTGTCTGTCCGTCAAGGTCTATTTAGGCAACTTCCCGTTGGAATTTTGAAATTAAATTTTAGATACTTAAAGAGGACCTTCTAGGAATTACAGGAAAATTATTTTCACCCCGACATTCCTATAACTTTTTGAGTTATTAATTCTTAAAGTTACTATTTCTCCCATAGGAAATGTAACAGAGAAATATTTATGTATTCTTTTCATTTGTGTATTCCATGAATGTAAACAAATCCTCAAGCAGGCTCTGGATTAAAATGGAATAATAATAATTTTCTTTTCATAAGAAGCGTCATTTTATAAATCAAGTAAAAAATAAAAAAATATTAATTTTAGGGCGGGGGAAGGGGACAAAAAAAAAATAATTATAAACGCCTGTTCATACATTCGAAAATAACTCTTTTTTTTTTTCTTTAGAGATATACGCATACTAAACAAATTGATTATGAAATATTTAACTGGAACATTCAAGTAATAAAAGAATAGTTTAGAGTTTGTTCACATGGGTGTTGTTTCTTTGTTTTTTTTTTTTTTTTTTTTATTCAAGAGAGGAAAAGATAACTTTCCTCAAATAATGACAGCCTACGTGGATATTTCAATATTTGCTCTCTCCCTCCCCTCCGCCTCCTCCTCTTTAAAATTCATTCATTCAAAAAACGTGTCTCTTCCTACTCTGGATTTGTTGCAGAATAAAAAATATAACAAAAAGAAAAAACACGCTTTTATTTAAAATTAATTAAAAACAACAATTATTTCATTGTTATTAATTATGTTTTAAAATAAAAAAAGCGTTTTTTTTTGAAATTTGTTTAAATTATATTTTCATTTTAAACTTGAAGCGACTAAAAGCCAGACATTGAAAGTGAGGTTAAAAATGAAATTTTTTAATTAGATTACAATTAACATAGGAACAATTTTTAATTATATAAATAAATTTAATATTAATTAATAATTTGTAATAATAATTAATAATTAAACAATCGCAACAATTGCATTTTATTAATAATTATGAATTTTAATATAAAATAGTAGTTTAATTTAATTTAAAATTTTATTGAATCAAAATTCACTCTGACTGAATTTTCTCTTATTTTAAAATAATTTTCTTCGTTAGGACTTTCGGTTCAGCAAAATGGATTCTTTTCCTTTTTTAGGTGTATTACTCCATAATAATAAAATCTCCTTGCCTTGGATAAGCTGCGGATTATTTGCAATCCAGACAGACTCATTTGGCATAAAAAAAAAAATTATTAAATATATTGTATTTATTTTAACAGCAGAAAATGCGATCTAGTAATTTGTATTATTATTAGTCTTTCTTTTCAGTCATTAGTGTCAGGCCTGACACGTTGTGGTTACTCTGAGAAGTAATTTTCATGGGAATAATACTGAGGTGGGTTTCTATTTCCTTCCTCATGAGGAGTTGGATTTGAATTCGAATTTTCTTCAACTCAGGATTATAAGCTTAACTGAAGCAGGCTAATGAAAATATTAAAATCTGCTGTGTCTGGTCACATAGCCCACAACTTATTAGCTGGGCATACACGGAGAGGTAGAACCGTCGGTTTTGACCGTGCGGTCCAAACGCACGGATTTATCTTTACGTTAGTGGGCGAGCACGCGCCAGTTTTGACCGCCACGCATCAATCTAACAGATTGGACTGGGTCCAAACTCACGGACTGATCTTTTCGTTAGTGAGCAAGCGACAGTTTTGACCGCCACGCATCAATCTAACAGATTGGACTGCGGTCCGAACTCACGGTCTGATCTTTTCGTTAGTGGACAAGCGACAGTTTTGACCGCCCCGGACCATCTCTTTAAGTCGCGATTTTTGGAGGGGGTAGGGGAGGACATGTTACTTCAAAATTTTTTTTACAAATTTATTTTTTTGACCATTTAAAGAAAATAAGTTATCCCTCCCCCTATTAATTAATTAAGCTATTAATATGTTCTAAAATATTTTAGTTAATCACCATTCACAAAAACAAATTTATTATTATTATTTTTTTTAAATATCATTTAAGGTCATGGCAAATTAGAATACAAATATTATATAGACCTATCATTTTACTCGGGAGAAAGTCTAGTTTCTGAATATACAAAAAAAATTATAGGTTATGTAAGAAAAAAATATTGGCCCTCCCTCTAGAGCGCCCCCTAATGGTCCGATGTTTACCAAAAGCTTTTCAGTTCTTGACCTTTACATCTAGTTTATGTGTGCAAAATACCACAGACATACACACAGACATCATTCCAAAAACTACTTAAATGGACTCAGGGAACCTTAAATCCTATTTTGGCAGCTTCAGAATCAGATAATTAAAGATTTTATTTAAAGGAGAAGAAAGGATTAATTACTTTTTTTTTAAATAATTTTCTATTTCCATTTTTCTTGGAAATTCCAATGGCTTCTTGACTTGATCTGTCTAGTCGGCAGGCAAAACTTTCGTCAAGACGAAAGTCCACGGATTTGGTCAAATCAGCGGTTAAAACTGCCGCGGTCCAAAGATTTTGCCCATACACGGACGGTTTGGCCCGTGGCGGGCCAACTATACGGGTTTATCTGCGGGTTTTTCCTTTACGTTTGTGAGTGATGACGGTTTTAACCGTGGCGGTTTTAACCGTGCCGGTTTTAGCCGGCCCGGCAGACTGGTCCGCCCCGGTCCAACCCGACAGATCAAACTCTCCGTTTTTTAAACGAAATTGATAATGACGGTTTTAACCGTGGCGGATCGACCCGACAGATTGGTCCGCCCCGGTCCAACCCGACAGATCAAACTCTCCACTTTTTTAAGCCAAATTGATAACGAAAGTTTTAACCGTGGCGGATCGACCGGACAGATTGGACCGCCCCGGTCAAAACCGACAGTTCTACCTCTCCGTGTATGCCCAGGTATTCTCTTACCTTCGGTAATTGAAAGTTGTGTTATGTGCTTGTCACACCAGATTTTTTGTGTCGACATATGTATATTTAATTTCCACTGATATATTAGAATTCAAGACCATTTCTTCTATCTTTCCTATGAAGAACCTAGCATGGCAGGGGATCCATAAGTGATGTCGTTAGATTTAAAAGATATAAGGTTATTTCTTCAGAAATTTAAAGGGGAGATGTTTTTGTTTTTTGGCACCCAGTGTGAATCTCTGCATATTAGCAGGTTCCTTGTTATTGGCAAATTTAAGCAAGGCTTTCCGCAGTAAACACATAGCACTCAGAGGATAGATTTGAATATCCTCTTTTATTTTTAATGAAGGACACCATATTGCAAAACCTACACCTCCTTGCTTTTTGGACCCATCATCGGGGAAATGTCTTCCTATAAAGTGCAAGGAATTCAGATGTGATGTCATTGTAAAATAAGGAAATTTGGCTAGTTAAATTGAATATCGTATTCCTAACTACCGAAGTCTCTTAAAAGTTAATTAAGTTTGTATAAATAAAAAAAATTTCTAATTGTAGTGAAATATAATTTTTCTTTTTTTTTTATCTGTTATATTTCACGAATATTCTGAATTCATAAAACCTTAAACAACGTTTTAAGACTATTTAAAAAGCATTTTAGCAAAATCCTAATTCATAAACGTATTTTAGGCCTAAAATCTAGAATAAGGTTGTTCGGATAGTACCCCGTAAGTCATAATAGAATCTAAATATTTTTTTAATAAAATGAAAAATAAAATGCCTTATTATAATTTAGTCGTGACCTATCATAGTTTATAATTGTATTAAGTTAAAAATTTAATTACCAAAAATAGTAAATGAATGACTTTTGACTTGAGCAGTTTTTCACGTAATATAGATCTGGCAACATTCGCATTTGACAGCTGATTATGTTGATCTTGTATAGTGTTCAGTTGTATTTTATTTATAATATTACAATGACTAATGCAAATCAGTTTAGACACAATGGACGATTTGCGAGAAAAAATATCGTAAAATGGACAGCGAGAAAAGAGTATTATTTTATGCGACGTTGCCAGACTGGTCTGAGTCACGTGACTTACTTATTTTTTTAAAATTAACTGACTGTCATTTTGGAGAATTTTGTGACTTTCTTGTTAAAATATCTTTAAAAGCGTTCGGCAGAAACTTTTGATTTTATGTTTAACGTATTCCTCGGAAGTGAATTGATTAAATGTAAGTTTTTTTGTTTTTGTACCTATTGCAGAGGTGGCTATATAATTCGATATGTGTGCGTTTCGTCGATATTCCCCATAGACTACATGTTAAATTTCAATTTTTTAATAATTAATTACACGATAACCCTGGGTCAGATCTGCTTCAAAATTTTATTTTAAACGTATGTGATAGTGATTAATAACATATTAAAAAATTAGCTTTTAATCTAACAAAGTGCTTTAATGTCCGAACAACCTTAAAAGGCTTTTCAAATATTCTTTTATGAATTAGGCTGACAATTTTAACAATTTTTTTATTTTTTTTTTAATTTAATAAAATTTGTTTTTATTGTGTTTGAGATGAGGGTCCGATGAGGCGGCTGATCTCAAGAGCGTCACCCTCTGTCATTCGTGATCGTCTTAAAGATAGAAGACAACAGTCACAGCCAGTTCGCCTCTCCAGGAAAGAAATCTGCTATGGTATGGCCGGCCACCACAATCATTTTGTTAATAACCACAACCACAATTGACCATTATTATTATTATTATTACTTCCAGATTTACTTGGCTGCTTTGAAATCCCTCGACGGGGGACATCATTAAAGAAGGCACCCCAATCACCAAATCAAGTTGATACACGCTTCTGGATGTACACACGAGATAATAGCACATTTCCAACTGAATTGGATTATATCCGGTTAGAATCATTTACGGAAGCGCAATTTGATCCTAATAAATCGGTTAAAATGATTATCCATGGATTTAAAGGATCAGGAAAAGAAAAAGGCGCTCTGCTTGGGGCAGCTGGCTTGCTAGAACGGGTGAGAAGTCACTGCTAGATCATTACTTTAAATTTTTACTTGCCGACGTTTCGGTCGTCTGTCACGACCTTCATCAGGACCTATGTGATCATAACATTTATTTAGAAAAAAAATTAAATTAATCATATACAAAATTTTTTTTAGTAATATTTGATGTATTTACAAATAATTGTCAACAATACACGATCTTAGGTATGCGAATGTGAGTCGCTGAAATTTTTGATTTTCATTTATTCTCGCCTCCGGGTATGCACTCTATATTATTTCCGTAAATTATATTTATTTTTATATTGTGCAGAAAGTGTAATAATAACATGTGATGATAATATGTATGAAAATATTTTAGCTCTGAAGATGGCCTAGACCAGTGGCCGAAACGTCAGCTAATGGCACAATAAAAGAAATCATTTTGGCTGCATATGTCTTGCAATTTTTTTTTTTTTTTTATTCCGCCTTTAAAGACTATATTAACGAATCAATGACTTTAAAGAATGATCGTACAATTAACGGAAGGTTTAAAAGATAAATTAATTTAACCGATCTCTAAATACGTTTTCGCAACCCGCCATTAGAGTTGAATTTTACAATTTTATACAAAATTTGAGGTGTTTATTAAAGCTTTTGTAGTTTGAAATTTTAATATTAGGGGAATCTTTAATCATAGAGCACATTTTTGTATTAAATATTTATTAAATACTGTACAACGTTTCGACTGCTTATTCTGCAGCCATTATCAAGTACTGTGCAATTGCTCCGAACCAACTGTTACGTGCCTTTTTATATATACAGCGACGTCAGCGCCATCTGTCGGCATTTCTGTGAAGTTAGATTCAAATTTTCCCGCTATTTTTCACTCATTTCCATGAAGTTAGTCACAATTATCAAAGCCAGTGTTTACATAAAAAGCATGATGTTACAAAAAGTTTCTTGAATTTGATTTTAACATAGATGTTATAAAATATTATTATTAAATCATTCCAAAATTACACGTATCCATACATACATATATAAATATTTAATACAAAAATGTGGTCTATGATTAAAAATTCCCCTATTAATAAAATCTTAGGTGTTTGTCCAGGATTAAGAAGGAAGGCCTTTGACTTGCCTCTACTTTAACTTATAATTACAAAAAAAAAATCAATATCGAAAGTTATATAAAACATTGATTTGAAGTTAATTTGCAGGAGAATTGTTCTGTGATCCTGGTAGACTGGGAACGAGGAGCTGGCGATGTCTCGTATTCGATGGCTGTAGCCAATACCGAACTCGTAGGTCGTCAAACGGCTCTCCTTCTCTTGAGGATGTTGGTCCTTGGAGTTCCTGCCTCCAACATTCACCTTATTGGCTTCAGTTTGGGAGCTCATGTTGCTGCATGTGCCGGGCATGTCCTTAAAGAGAAGGGCTATACATTGGGAAGGATCACAGGTCAACTTTCTTGCTATTATTTATAACATTGATAGAATGATAAGAAGATTAAGGGCATAGCAAAAAAAACTTGCTTTATTCATCAATTCTGTTGACGTTTCCAGCCGTTTCGTCCGGCCTTCTTCAGGACAGATGTTGAGTTTGCCGGCTTCTGACATAATGCGAATGCGAACTTCTGGTTTAAGAGGGATTGACGAATGTCGCATCCATCAGGAGATCTCTCTAATCTCACGGCATCCCTGAAGAAGGCCTGAAGAAACGAATTGATAAATTAAGATAATTTTAGATATATTTTCTTTGGTTATTCACTATCAATAGAATTACTTGTAAATTAATATAGTTTTTTTTTTTAAATAAATTTACTGGGAAAGTATCATTTACTGGGAAAGAATAAAGTATCATTTATTGGGAAAGAATGAAGTATCATTTACTTGGAAAGAAAGTTGTTTTCAAGTACTATGCACTTGCTCCAACTCAGTTGAACTAACCTCTGAGACACCTGCGTGAAGTTAGTAACATTTTATATTTCCAATGAAGTTAGCAACATATGCAATCATCCCCATGAAGTTAGACTCCATAATCATAGCAAGTGTTTACATAAAAAGAATGATATCTTGAATATAGGAAGATTTATTTGTATTTTGGCCAAGGTAGTGGTGGCTTATTAAAACAGTATGACAAATATTTTAATAAGCCACCACTAAGTTGGCCAAAATACAAACAAATCTTCCTATATTCAAGATATCATTCTTTTTATGTAAACACTTGCTATGATGATGGTGTATAACTTCATAATGATTGTATATGTTGTTAACTTCATTGCTATGATGATGGTGTCTAACTTCATGGTATGATTGTATATGTTGTAACTTATTGTATGATGATGGTGTCTAACTTCATAATGATTGTTATGTTGTAACTTCATTGTATGATGATGGTGTAACTCAAATGATTGTATATGTTGCTAACTTCATTGCATATAAAATGTTACTAACTTCAGGCAGAGGTTAGTTCGCTCGAGTCTGAGCAAATGTACATTACTTGAAAACAACTACAGAATAAGCAGACAAAACGTTGTACAGTATTTTTATGTTTAATAACTCCCATAATAATAATAATACACACCATAAAAGCTTTATTTATGTCTCTTTCAAAGGTCTTGATCCAGCATCGCCGATCTTTCGCTCGACGTCAGTATTATCCGGTGCAAGAAAACTCGATCGCAATGATGCAGCTTTTGTTGATGTCATCCACACCGATGGCAGTCCTGTCTGGACAGATGGATTTGGCCTTTTGCAGCCAGTTGGTCACGTGGACTTCTTTCCTAATGGTGGCCGAGAGCAGCCTGGATGCAGCGATGGACGAGGATCTGTCGTTGTCAGCTATATTGGTTAGTTTACTTTTAATTCTATTATTAAACTTTCTCTTGTAAAAACAAAACAAAAAAAAATTCTTTTTGTTGCCTTGATTGTTAATTAAATTATGAAAATTAATTATTAAAATAAAATGATACAACAATGAAAATAAAGAAAATTTATTTATAAATGGCCGACATTCAGGTTATAAAATAATCAATATAAATAAATCAAAGATTTAAAAAAAAAACGTTTTTATAAACAAACTAATTAATGAATTTCTTTCTTTTCATTGTTGTCTTTTTTTTAATAAATATTTATTTAATAGTTATTTCATCATTATTATTGGATTTTTTTTCTTTATTTACGGCTCTAGATCCAAGCCCTTCTTTGGTAATTTAATTTAATAATTGATTTTTTTTCCCTTCGGCATCTGACTTTGAACGATAACGTGTGTATTATTAACGTTATATTTTTATTAACTTGCCAATTGATTTAAATAAATATTTATCTACCTGCCCAAGGAGGAAGGGGGATTAGAACCCACCCCTTGTTGACATTCAACTTCTCGGTCACGGGAGAAGAGGACGGATGAAGGGGTAATGTTATTTTTCGACTTTTAACTTCACTCATTTAATCCAAATTTATAATTATTATATTAAGAACAATCATTCATTGTTGTTGTTTTTTTTTTTAATAAATATTTATTTTTTTAATATTTATTTCAAACATTATTATTGGGCAATTTATTGTTAAGAACAATCAGACATTATTATTTATTTTGTTTGTTGAGGTTTAATTGTTTTAATATTTTGTTTATTTAATCATATAAAAAAATAATAATTTTATTGAAAGTTGTTTTTTTTTTTAAGATTCAGTAGACGAAAATACAGGTTTCTATTGAAAAAAAACAATACTTTCCCTCTAAATATATTTCATATATAGGGTAAGAGAAAGTAATAAAACTTGAAGAGTTGTTTTTTCTAAGAGCCCTGTTTTGTTTTTGTTTTTGCAGAAGGCACTCTGGATATCTCGCTGGCTTGCAGTCACATTCGTGCCTGGCGGTTGTTTTTAGAGTCGCTTCCTCCAATTTCGCCGAAGACATGTCATTTCAGGAGTTTCCCTTGTCCAGGGGGCCTGGACGCCTTCAGTCAGGGTTTCTGTTTTGGCACTGAAAACCCCAAATGCCACGAGGCGTCGACTTGTGCAGTGATGGGGATGCCAGCTGACAGGTCCCCTGCACGCGGAGCTCTCTATTTGGTCACCCGGGACACCTACCCTTATTGTGGTAAGGGCCCATTTAAACTATAGATGCATTTGTCTTTCAAACTTGAAATCATCTAAGCTTATTTTAAAATTTTTAATTAACGCTGGTGATTAATAAATTTGCTTTTTAACATCCATTTTTAGAATTTAAATTTTAACGCCTCTATTGGAGACAGATTGTCCTTTTGATCTTTGCTCTGATAGCAAAAAAATTAACTTTTAACATCTGAAATCAGCTTTAATAAGTCATTTTAACATCTCCTATGGCTCGCTGTCCTGCAAGTAAAATCTCTTATGCCAACTTTCATTTAGTCATTGGTGCAAAAAAATACCGTCATGGTGGAAAGGTGCCTTAATATAGCCGTGTTTAATCCATAAAAATGGCGTTTTTAACCTAAAAAGTAAGGTTATGATTTTGACAGCTTTGAGATAAAAGCAACACATTTCAGGTCTGTGAGTAGAGCTTTTACCAAAAACATTAATTATTAATTTTATTATTTAATACCATAATATGGAGATTAATATATTGGTGAATTCTTTATTAATGGAACGGTGAAATGCGGTAAGTCCTTCTGGGCTTTTTCCTTTTAAAATCTTTTGTTGTTAAAATAAGATTAATTAGGATATACAGTGGAACCTCGCTTAACGAGCATAATTCGTTGAGTCGTAAAGCGAAACGCTCGTTATGCGAAATAATTCTTTTCATATAAATCAATGTAAAATACGATAATGCGTTCCATGTGGAAAAAATACTCCCTTATGGCTGTTTTCTTGCGGCTTTTTCTCTAGGGACATTTTTCCAAAAGTTTAATAAACTTTTCACACAAATCTATTTTCTAATTATCTTCTTAATAATTAATTCAATTAATCTTTATTCATGTACATATAACACATTTTTGAGAAAATGCGCGATCACTGCTGAAACCAGAAGGTCGATATTTGTAGATTAGAGTTTATTTCATTTATTTTAAAAAAATTATCCTCTTGTTAATAATATTTTTTTTTCCCATTCACACACACATACCCACAGTAGGTATCCAAATGGCTTAAATATAATCATCGGATTGAATATTATTAATTTTTTTTTTTTTTTTTTTTTTTTTTTATAAAAAATACATTCACACTTTTTTCTCATTCACACTCACACTCACACACACATTCACACTGTCTTTTCGGCAACTTAGGCCATTTAAGACATTTACGATAACCGTTATTGATTTAAAGAAAATTATTATTCAATAATATTAATTAAAATTTGTTATTAAAAATAAAATAAACAAAGTGAACTGTCAAATAGCTGTTCAACAAATCAAATTAGTAATGCGCATGCGCAAGAGGCTATCAAGGGAGGTGTAAAAACACAAACAAGCAGAAAACGTAGAAATAGATCGTTAACACCTGGAGCTAAAAAGTAAAATATTAAAGTCGTTCTTAAAACTTGATTTATTTATTAAAGTGAAACTTTTATTTTATCCTCTCAAATTTTTTGGCTCTTCTATCGGCATGTCGCGTTACAAGCCATGACGTCACAAGGTCGTGACGACAAAAATAGGAAAGTTGGAATTTAATATATATGGCCAATTATAAAAAAATAATTGTGAGATTAATGCCCAGTTGCACCAACATATCTCAAGTCTCAAGATCGTCTTACATCTTACATTTGAACTTAGAGTGTTGCACCAACATTTAATACGAACTTAAGTCCTGATTTTGAGCTTACATCTCAAGTAGTCAAATTTGGCGACTTAAGTCCCTCTCAGCCTGAATTCGTAACCTAAAAGGAGAATTGTGACATTTTATCTATTCAACTATCTATATAATCACTTAGAATATATATTTTTTTTTTAATTAATCAATCTTATTGTTATTATTTAAAAAAAAAATTATATTTCCATACTGCCTGTCAAGAATTTTTAAAAAATTGACCAGGTATATTTATATTATATATAAAAAATTCGAAATAAAATTTGTTGAAGCATAGACGGTGTGTAAAAGTTTAAACTGTTTTTAATCGCTATAAATTGGTTTTTACTTCAAGATATTAATAGAAAACGTGAATATTGGTGTGGATGGAGCTGATCGGAGGTGAAGATTTTGATGTTTGCATAATGTTATAATTGACAGAAGGTTTTGAACATAACCTCGTATTTTCAAAATATATCTGTCAAAATTCAATATGATTTTAAATAAATATATTAAATATATTTTTACTGTTAAATTTATTAATATATTAAATTAAAATATTGGCCTAAATTAAATTATTAATTTGTTTATTAATTAAATAAACCCATTATTAAAAATATAATATATTATATTAAATATTTTAAATAGATATTAAAAATAATAGATTTAAAAGTTGATTGAATTGAAGTGGCAGAAAAACGTCAAACAAAAAGTAAGTAAATTTATTTATTTTAAATTAAAAAAAAAAATACTGTAGATTAACTTACAATTTGTTTGTGTTTTTTTGTACCATTTCATTCAATAGTTTGTCTAGAAAAATATATTATGAAAATTTTGGCGTGATCCTATATGACGGTAAGTAAATTTTTATTAAAATTAGGAAGTTTTCAGGGAGAATTCACCCTCCCTTCCCATTATTATTCTAAAAGAGGTGGCGGTAAGCCAATTTGATCGAGATATATGCCAAAATAAGGAAAATTTTGAAGAAATACAAGGACCACATTAACCATTAAAAATATATATTTTTACTTACTTTTTGGGTTTTTTCTTTCTCCATTGTAATTTAGATGACAAAAACCTTGCGTCTGACCTATTCTGATTGAGATAAGTAAAGAAATTTATTAAATGGAGTTGAAAATATAAAAAATAATTTTATCGAAAATTGTTTATTTTTTTTTTTTTAATAAACAATGATAAAGGGGCTAACTTCAGATGATAATTGAAAAAAAAAAACAAAGAATAATTTTTTCGGTTAATCTTCAGAATAAAGTGGCAAGCCCTCGCACTGGCTGACTAGTTTACACTTTTGACCACTTTTGACATTAGCTCAACATTCATGAATCTTTCGTTTTTTTTTACTTTCTCTTACCTATGTATATATGTAATATATATATAGAGAGAAAGTATTGCGATCATGTCAAAAATTCGATGTCGAGATTTTGATGGATATACATGTTTTGAGGTCCCCTGAGTCCAAAAAAGTGGGTCCCGCAAATTGGTCTGTGTGTGTGTGTGTATGTATGTATGTGTGTGTGTCTGTGTGTGTGTGTGGACAGATTTTTAGCATGAAGGAGTTGAGCTAGCGGATTGAAATTTTATATTTAACTTAGGTACCTTTGAAGAATCTCAAAATAAGCTTTTGAACAAAATCGGCCAAAAAGTACTAGTACTTTACTGATGTACTTTTTCAGTTTTTTTCGATTTTCTCAAAATTCCCTCCAAGGATTTTTTTTAAAATTCATAAATGAACTATTTTTTAGATGCTCTTTAAAATGTATATTCTCATTTTGCCGTTGAAATCTTCTGAAGACCACTTTACTCTTGTTCTTCATAGGAAAGATTGGAGAAATGGTTGCCATGGTAACGGAATTTAAATCTTTTTCTTTTTATTAGATTAAAAATCAATTATTATTTAAATTCCCATTTTTTTTTAATTTATTTGTGTCTTTAATTGTTTCAAAGAAAACATATATGTCTCTCTCTCACTTGCAAACATTATCGTCTCTCTCTACTCTTTTTATTAAATTCCCTTTCCACCTTATCTTCGCATAGGAACAATGTTAATTTCCTATAGGGATTTGTATGTTAATTTCGATTCAAAAGGGGGTCCCCTTTAGTACTTTTTAGGCATTTAAAATTATTTTTTCCAATTCTTATGAAATTTTGTATTTATTTACGATTCTATATTGTGTATAAAATGTCCAAATATGAGATTAAAATTTTGAAAAATAACCATAGTTTATTTGAAGCAGTCAACATTTAAAATCCAAGTTTGAAACTAAGGTGCTATCGGAAACTAAATATATCTCGACACAAAAAATCTGGTGTGACCAGCACAGTGTGCAACTTTCTCTTACCGAAGGGTAAGAGAAAGTTGTGTGCTGTGCGCCAGTCACACCAGATTTTTCATTTAGGCATGCTATTTGTTTTGTCACTAAGGCCGAGAATTCCCTAGTTTTTTTAAATTTTCTTTAATCGAAGGAAACCGAACTGCAACCGAAGGACCGAAACAATTAGGTCGTGTCCCCTGAAGTTGTTTTGTCACTAGTGTCGACTTCGGTTCGGTTTCGGATCGGTTCGGCTCGTCTCAGTTCGGTTCGAAACCATCCAGTTAGAAGCTATTCGGTAGCCCTTAAAAATAAATTTTCGGACCCTTCGGGCCCGAAAATTTATTTTTAAAAGCTACCGAATCGCTTCTAACTGGATGGTTTTGAACCGAACTGAGCCGAGCCGAACCAAACCGAACCGAACCGAAGCCGAGAATTCCCTAGTTGTTTTGAATTTTTTTCTAAAAATAAAATAACCGAACTTAAAACCGAAGGTCTCGAGCCGCCTCCGGCGGCTCTCGGACAAGGGATTCCTGCAAGTTCTTTAAAATATTCTGGATGAATATTTTTAAATCTAAAACAGAACCGACCTTAATTAACCGAAGGTCTCGAGCCGCCTCCGGCGGCTCTCGGACAAGGGATCCCTGCAACTTCTTTAATATATTCTGGATGGATATTTTTTATTTAAATTTAAATATAAGAACCAAAAGACACGGGTCTCCATCGGTGGCCCGCGACCCAAAGATGTTCTTAATAAGTGTAGCAAACTCGAGCCTTTTTACTAAAAAAAAAAAGTCAGTGAATACTTTAACTTTTAATACAACATGAAGTTAGCTCCTTTATCGTTCAATATTAAAAAAATAAACAATTTTCGATAAAATTATTTTTTATATTTTCAACTCTATTTAATAAATTTCTTTACTTATCTCAATCAGAATAGGTCAGACGCAAGGTTTTTGTCATCTAAATTACAATGGAGAAAGAAAAAACCCAAAAAAGTAAGTAAAAATATATATTTTTAATGGTTAATGTGGTCCTTGTATTTCTTCAAAATTTTCCTTATTTTGGCATATATCTCGATCAAATTGGCTTACCGCCACCTCTTTTAGAATAATAAAGGGAAGGGAGGGTGAATTCTCCCTGAAAACTTCCTAATTTTAATAAAAATTTACTTACCGTCATATAGGATTTAGCCAAAATTTTTCTCTTTTTTTTATTCCCCAATGAGGGAGGACCTAGAAATACTTCACTTATTAAAATTTGTTAATATTTTTTTGTTGACAGAATTTGATAAAACAGATTAAGCTGATTATTTATTTATTTATTTTTATTTTGGTCAGATTTTGGTTAGCAAATATGTTTTTTGTTGTCCTGCAGTGCCGCCTAGTGGCTAATTTGTAACAAAAATGCGAGGTTGCCAGATGTTGTTTTTTCTTAAAGGCAGCTTGGGTAAGATCATTTGAAGGTTCATTGGTGCAACGTTTTAAATCTCAAGCTGAGACTTGAGTTCAAGACGGACTTGACCAAGTCAAGATCTGAGACTAGTTGGTGCAACTGGGCATTAATTATTCAATTTTTAAATTGATAAAATATAATTTTTAAAATAATTTAAAATAATTCAAATTGCTAAATAAATATTGTTCTCAGTTTTTAACATTCGTCTATTGATTTCCCATTTTCCAATTAATAAGTTAAGATTAAAAACGCGATTTTAATACCCTTAATTGAATAATTTTCTGAAAATGTTTTTATTTATGAATGTTTATTTCATTAAAACTTGATTTAGAGATTAGCATTTTTTTAACGCTGATGTTATTACTTTACTTTTTAACACCCAATTGAAGATGTTAAATGTTAACGTCTGTTTTTAGAGAATTGACCTGCTTATGTGATTAATATAATATTTTCAATCGACTAAGTAAATATTTGTAAATAGGTTATACCCGGGACCTGTCCATTATATAATATTATATTAATAAACAACTCCCTGTTTGTTGGTTGGTTGCCTAATTTGCAGGCTCTACTTGTTTGTGTTGACAGGCGAACAACTCCGAGCATCTGTACTTGTATCAGAACGGACTCAAAGGACACGAGGCATTCTACAATTGAGACTCATTCATGGAGAAAGTCAAACACTTTTCAGTTTCCAATGCGAGTATGTTGGTTCTTTATTTATTTACTAACTTTAAATACATGAAATATGTATCATTTCTCTTACCAAAAGTATTGCATTCATGTCAAAAATTTGATGGAAATACACGTTTTGAGAAAAGAAATATAGGAGTAATGGTTGCCATGGTAACAAAATATAAATATTCTCCCTTGTTTATAAATTTTATATCTTGAATTCTAATATATCGGCGGAAATTAAATATATGCCGACACAAAAAATCTGGGTGTGACAAGCACAGAACACAACTTACGATTACCGAAGGTAAGAGAAAGTTGTGTGCTGTGCGACCAGTCACACCGGATTTTTATGTCCATAAAAAAATGCATCTCTATATAATTAAGGTTGTTCGGACATTAAAGCACTTTGTTTGATTAAAAGCTAATTTTTTAATATGTTATTAATCACTATCACATACGTTTAAAATAAAATTTTGAAGCAGATCTGACCCAGGGTTATCGTGTAATTAATTTTAAAAAAAATTGAAATTTAACATGTAGTCTATGGGGAATATCGACGAAACGCACACATATCGAATTATATAGCCACCTCTGCAATAGGTAAAAAAAAAAAAAAAAAAAAATTTACATTTTATCAATTCACTTCCGAGGAATACGTTAAAAATAAAATCAAAAGTTTCTGCCGACCGCTTTTAAAGATATTTTAACAAGAAAATCAAAAAATTCTCCAAAATGACAGTCGGCAATATTTAAAAATGAGACTCAGACCAGTCTGGCAACGTCGCATAAAATAATACTCTTTTCTCGCTGTCAGTTACATTTTTGTTTTCCATTTTACGATATTTTTTCTCGCAAATCGTCCATTGTGTTTAAACTGATTTGCATTAAACATTGTAATATATTAAATAAAATAAAATTTAAGGCTTTTAAGATTTAAAATAGATAGCTGATGAATGCAATGTTGCCAGATCTATATTACGTGAAAAACTGCTCAAGTCAAAAGTCATTCATTTATTATTTTTGGTAATTAAATTATTAACTTAATACAATTATAAACTCTGATAGGTCACGACTAAATTATAATAAGGAATTTTGGCATTCAAATTTTTAATTTTATTAAAAAAAAAAAATTAGATTCTATTATGACTTACGGGGTACTATCCGAACAACCTTAATATGAAATGTGATTAATTAATTTGTATGTTGTTGTTTTTGTTTTTCAGTTTCTTGGATGTAGTTCGTGGAGGGCGTGTGATGCGCTCTTTGGCTGCTGCCGAGTTCGGCTCCATCGGTGTAGAGATCACGCCTCAACTGACAGCATCGCTCAGTTATCAGTCGTTGGCCTTCCAGGACCCTCTTCCTGCTGACGATCTCCATAAACCACTCTACATCGATCGTCTGGTTGTACAGGATCTTGATGGACACCGGTCTCTTTTTTTCATTTATTCTGTTATTTTCTTAATAGAAACTAAAAGCTCCCATCTAGTCAACTAACAAACTTATCCGACAGATAGCAAACAAGAACATGCTTAACCATATGTATCGTCCATTTCCAAAAGTGCCTAATTGACAAAACTTGAAAAGTTTAGATTTTTAATGCGTGTTGTTGGCACAACTGAAATACACATTTGAAAAGAGTTTTCTAGTGAAAAAGTTGATAAATGCTATTTAAAACAAATACTGAAAATCGAGTATAAATTCAAGGGCATTTCATTCCGTTTCCAAAACTGTCTTGTTGCATACTGTTCCAAAACTACTTGCTTGCTAACATAAAGATGGCGACTTTTATGAAGTCATTTCCAAAACTTGCTAATTGCAATGAATAATAGCGCCACCAACAAGTTTATATTTTGGTAAACTGGGGGACATTTTTATAGTGCAGGCCTATATTTCTACTCTTTTTAATAATGATTATTGTTGGCTAACCTGATACTTTTATGGAATTTTCTCTTTTGTTTTGCTAAGTTGATTGATAATGACTATTTGCATTTACAGAGCCAAAACTCGCTAATTGCAAAAAACTTTTCCAAAAATGCCTAGTTGAATATTAAATCAGTTTATTACTGATATATAGAAAATAATACCGACCTAAGACCTTGTAAATTGTGTTCGTAATTGATTTAGAGATTTTATAAACATAACAGTCATAAATTAACTCTTGAGTTTAATAAAATAAAGGTTTTTCTCGTTGACTGAAAATTTGTTCCAGATGCAAATAGACACTTTTGGAAATTGACGAATCAATATTTAAGTTGATAAAAAAAAAAAATCGATCATTTTTAATGATTTTTTTTGCATTTTAAGGGACAAAATCCTCCCCCACATCCCCCCTTGGATCCAAATGTTAATGTTTTTTAACTTTTCACTTCTCTAGACCTTCTGAAGAAATGTTAAGGCTAAAATATTCCTTTTCATCCCTCCGAATTTGATTCATGGCCCTGTAATTAACGAAAATGGGTGGAAATAAGTAGGGGGCTACCCCCCGAAAACGGTACGTGCTGGGGGAAAACGGAGGTCATATTTGGATTCAGGAGGTCATTTTACTTAAGAATCTGAAGGAATTTTCTCGGGGCCAGAAAAAAAGTTTCATTTTGTAGCACAGTGTAATTAGCTATCTGAGGTATAACAAAAGATTTGAGAAGTTAGAAAATTAATAAAGATATTATTTATGACAAATTAAAATAAATATTTAAGTTAAAGCTAAATAAACAAGGCTTGTGCTTCTAAATAATTTCACCCTTTAGTTGTCTTAAACTGAACTTTGGGCCTTACAGTTAGATAACTAATGACGATCTTGGAATAAAATGATTAGCTTTGATGTAAGTCTTAGTCAACTAGCTTATCCGAGGGAAGCTAGTTAACTAGAAGTGATGCAACTAGTCTTTCTACTTGCCCTTATTAAGTTATATACAAATCTGGTGGGACTGGCGCACAGCACACAACTTTCTCTAATCTTCGGTAATTGAAAGTTGTGTACTGTGCTTGTCACACCAGATTTTTTGTGTCGACATATATTTAGTTTCTGACAGTACGGAACATTTGAATTCAGATGTAAAATTTATAAGTATGGGAACATATTTATATTTTGTTACCATGGCAACCATTTCTCCTATCTTTTTTATGAAATACAAGAGTAAAGTGGTCTTAAGAAGATTTCAATGACAAAATGAGAATATACGTTTTAAAGAGAATCTAAAAAATAATTGATTTTTGAATTTAAAAAAAAATCGTTGGAGCAAATTTAGAAAAAAAAAATCTGGTGTGAAGTTGTGTGCTGTGCGATCAGTCACACCAGATTTTTTCAAATTATTTTAATAATTTCTCCTTATTTTTTTTTTTCCCAGGTGGTATTTTTGCGGAAAAGACACGCTTCTCGAGCAGAATAAGAATGGCACAAATTACGATGAAGTCACAGTGACCCTGAAGACCCAATCTTGTTCTCTCTAAAGACTATTTTTTTTTTTTTTTTTTATTAAATTATTCTATAAAATAACATTATTTATTTAATCTTTTTTTTTTTTTTTTTTATTTAAATAGTGATCTTATTTTTTTTTTTTAAGTTCCCTCTAATAAGCGTATCTTAATTTTTATTCTAATTGTTTTTTAATGATAAAATTAAGGAAAATAAAGCAAGCAGAAATTAAAGAATTTTTATATATCAAAGAGTTTTTGAGATTTTTTTTTCCTAAGATATTTATTTATAATAATTTTCGTGATCTTGTGTTTTGTCCTGTCATATTTGATGACTAGTGGCGCTCCTATCGGTGAGATCGAACAACATTCATAACCTATTAAAAATTATCGTAATTCATTTTTTTTGTTATCAAGCAAATACAAAAAAAAAAAACAATCTGTCCCAATAATCTTTAATTTTTTTTAAATTTAAAAATGAATTTATTGTTATTATTAATCACATATTAATTAAGAAATTTTTAAAATAAGCTTAGATGATTTATTTAAAATTCATCTGTCAAATTAGTTCAGCATTCTTGCAATAGATGGCAGGCTAGTCTAACAGCCGATACCCTAATAGCCTATATTTATATATTTTTATGCTTTTATAAAAGATACATAATATATAATAACATTTATAAAGTATTTATTGTTAAAAGATCAATGAAAATCAACCAAATGCATTAAATATTATTAGCTACCATTCTGACATCTCTTGGCAAATTTTTGAATTACTTGATTTTTTGGGCATACTTTTATGACACACTACGTCATCTTATCGGGAAAAACATGCCTAACTACTTCGCTCCCGAGCCCCCTTAAGAACAGAAGCCGACTTTAGTTAAAGTCTCCAGGCGGATTGATTATGACGCCATTAATAGGACCGAGGTTTATAAATAAAAACAGAAAAAAGAAGAGTAAGAGAGGAAGCCTTGAATATTGAGCCAATGGCTTTTGTTTTAATTCATGTTCCCAGGCAATTCGCCTTGGCATTGGAGCACGGGGGTCAAGAGGAACTCACCATTCGACAAGGACAAGGAGAGGGGGAAAAAAATCTCCATTTCTTTCTTTTGTTTAAGTATCAACTAAGATCTTGTGAGAAAAATTGTATTTAATTATTTCTTTGCGATTTCTTAGAGTTTTAAAATAGAAAAACAAAAATCTTAGAGAATTGGCAAGTTTTTTTTTTTTATTCCCGAATAATTTACTCAGTTTTTACACGCAAGATTAGGCCTGTGTAAAAAACTGTAAAAAACCAATCCCCATAAAAAAAAGCTTATATTTCATATTTTTTTGTGTTTTAGAGCATTGACGCTGTTGTTTTCTTTTTATTTAGTGAATAATATAATCAAAATGTTAATAAAATAATTGAAAAATGAAATTCAAAAATTAAATATGGTAACATAACCTATAACTGTCATTTCATTTGTGAGTATATTTGATATTCGGTATTTTAAAAATATTTTTGGGTATGGGGGGGGGGGGGGTAGGATTTTTAAAAATGAGTTCGGGCCCTCCAAAAAATTTCTATATACGCCCCTGAGAACATTAAATTTGCTAAAATTTGAATTTGTAGACTCAATATTAACCGTTAACTTTGACCGGCCTTATTTCGGTTAATATTGGGTCTACAAATTCATTTTATGTACCAAATTTTAGCAAATTTAATTATCTACAATTTTGTATTGAACTATGGTACAGAGAACTTGCTTACTTTAAGAGATATAAGCGAAAAATTGAAAAAAGTTCAAAATCTTTTAATAAAGGGTCGGAATAAACTGTGCCACCACTCACACCAGATTTTTTCAAATTTCAAATTTTATATGACAGTTTCATTTTTGTATTCGAGAAAAACATAAATACATAAATAAGAAGACGTTACAAAGAAACGCATCAGTTAATCCTTAACTCTTTTTTTTTAAATTATCCTTGATAACTTGAGGGAAAAAATTGGAAATAATTATTAAATTAAAAAACAAAATTAAAGTAATAATAATAAATAAACCGTTAATTTTAACACTTTTCAAGGGTAATTTGATTGTGTAATATATTATCCCCAATTTTCTTTTATTTCTGCCTAGTTAACTTTTTTAAACTAGATATAAATTAAAATCTTTCTCTTTTGGCTTTTATTTAAAAAAAAAAATAAAATAATAATAATTAAATATTTACCTGAACTCGGACAGCGAACTCTCTGCGATTTGAATTTAAACGTTAAAAGAAAGAATCACTCAAAAAATATAAGCAGGAAATGTGCAACGGGAAAACATTTTAGTTGATTAAATAAAATATAATAATTCAAAAATTAAACTGAATAATGAAATTTTAACAATAATTAAAAAAAAAAAATTAATAATAAAAAAATTAATTATTTAATATTCGGTGTTTGGTTTCAATGGGGCTGTGAAAAAAATGAAATCGACGATTTGATAATATATAAAATTTATATACCTTTGGGATTTAAAATCGCGATTTCAAATTCAAAAATTTTTTTTTTCGTTGAAAAAGAGGTTATACTCTTTTAAAATCAGATGAATTATTTGCAGAAGATGTAGATGATATATAGCCAGCCATCTTTGAAATAACATAGAAATTGTCTTAGGCTTCTGTAGGCAGCCAAAATGAGAAATAAAACGCCATTTTATCTGAGTGCTCGTCGACGTTTCGGGTGTAATTGCCCCCTTCCTCAGGACTCAGCAGGTGTCAATTATAAAATAAATAAATGACACCTAATGTTATAATTGACACCTGGTCAATCCTGAGGAAGGGGGCAATTAGCACCCGAAACGTCGACGAGCATACTCAAATAAAAAATCGTTTTATTTATCGTCCTGGCTGCCTACAGAGTATCAATTGTTGGCCTAGATCAAATATTAATTTTTCCAAACAACCCTCCTGAAGTGTCGATTTAATGACAAATAAGAGAAGAAAACAAACAAATAAAGCCTACTCACAGAAAATACCAAATAAATTAATTTTATTCGGTTCAATATGATGACAAGCGCTGAGTTGATTATTCTTTTCACTTCAACGGGATAAATAGCAGGACTAACACGAAAAGAAATTTTATATTATTAATAAATGTAAGAAAAAAGATGCAATTTATTATTTATTTTCAACAACAATTAGCATTATTTATACATTGTTAATAATAAAAAGAATTAATTAAAATTCAAAGACTACGTGGCTCAATTCAAATTAAAAATAAAATAAATATTAAATTTCTAACCAAAATTAATTTGATTAAATTATATTATTTAATATAATATTAATAATAAGTGAAATTAAGACACAATTTGTCTTTTGGCAGATAAAATCCATCTTTTAGTAAAAAAAAAAAGACAAAAGACAAATTACAAAGTAAATTTGAATATTTTCTCTAAACTCTTGACCTTGTTTCTTTCCCATTGATACGAGTAATTTGTAATTTTTTGTTCGTTTTGTGCATTCATTTATCTCCAGTTGAGTGACGACCTCCGACCCAGATGAGATGCCCATCGGATCAAGAAAACATCTCTCGATACCCGAACAAATCTCACTAACCTCTTTCTGGCTATTAGGCCTATTAACTTTTATTTTAAATTTTATTTATAATCTATCATTTGTTAAGATGCCAAAAAGAGCAAAAAAAAGTAAAAAAATTAGTATATTTAGAGGTTATGAAGAAATAACTAAAAAAGGCGTCCGCCATTTTGAATGTTAAAATTGTCAGCTTATTTATTTTTGATCAAATCAATGTCAATGCCAGCCAAAAAGAAAAGAAAAAAACAACTCGAATATAGATAAAGAAATTTTTCGTCACGGAATACACGAAATTTTATTTGTAATCGAGGTTGAATGGCTCGGTTTTCAAGAAGAGAATCAAAAGGAAAAGAAAGTGTGAGAAAATAGAAAAATAAAAGCAAAAGAGAGAGAGAGAGGCCTATTAACAAACATGAATAAATACTTTTAAGAATAAAAATGGTGCCATTTAGATAGATATTTATTTCCCTTTTACTCGCCATCTTTAATTTTTATTTTAATAAACAAACATAATTTAATTTATAGATATCATATTTCTCTTATTATTATTTAATTTTTTTTCATTAAATTAATTAGTCTTTAAATTTGATAATTAAAATATAGAATTTATGAGGTTAAAACGGATGTGAATTCATTTGCAAGGGATCTAGATTGCATATAGTCATTTTAGAAATCAAATTATTTTTAGGCGAATAATGTTCATTTCGTCACAGTAAAATGAATCAAGAGAGAGATGAATAAATATATTTCACAGATCATCTAAAAATGTAAGCGATTTATTTGAGAGCCTATTTAAAAAATAAAAATTCCAAATAAAAGAACATTAAACTGATGTTAAAAAAAAAAATAATAATTGATATCAAAGATGGCTGATTATATATAATCTACATCTCTTTGAAAAAGAATTCAATCAAATTTATTATTATAACCTTAAAAATTATATTTTATTTAATTAATATCGGGATAATTTATTTAATTAAAAAGAAATAATAATAATAAAAGAAATATGATACTATTATTACTTGTCAATTTTATATTTTTTCTTTTTAAATAAACAGCAAATAATTTATTTATTTTTGTCATTTAATATAAATAGAGAAGATAAATCAAAGATTTGTTCCGAAATTTATTTGGCTATTTAACAAGAAGAATCGCATTTTTATAACAAAGAAAAAAACAAAAAGAATTGATAATTTAATGCCATATCATATGTTTTATTTTTTCTAAAACGTTTTTATTTCAATAAATAAGATAAAATGATCCTGATTATTTAGAAAATAAATAGGTAAAGAAGAGCGAGTTTTGGTAGTTTGAGGGGGAGGGATCCCCTCCCACCCACACCTAGCTAGACATTCATCGGACCGCGAAAAAGCTCCAGGAGACTTTAACGCCAAGGAGACAAACCGACACTTGCATATCAGCTGCTGTGGAGCTGACACGACACCAAGGAGGGTGATCTGGGATACGGGTACCAGGAATATCCTTGGGGGTATGCCTCGTCGACAATCTTTGTGCTGCTGCCATGTATCTCTCTGTGATTAACTGTACATCTCTACAATTAGTGGCCTTGTGTGTGTCTGTGTTTGTGTGTCCTGTGACGGCGGCTGGCTGACGCGCCAGGCGTGACGTGTGACGTTTCGATGCTGATGCCTGCAAACACCTTCATGTAAGTTTCAATCTATTTGTTTATTGCTTGTAATTTTAGAGACCCCACTAAGGCGTGATAAAAATCTACCAAAAAGTACTTTTTCAGCTTTTTTTTTTTTGATTTTCTCAAAACTTCTCACTCTTTAAAAATCATAAATCAATTATTTTTTAGAAGATCTTTAAAATGTATATTCCATTTTGAACTCAAAATTGTTTGAAGTACGCTTCACAGGATATTTTTTTAAACCTTCAAAATCGAATTATCGAATGATTATTAAATTATTTCAAGAAAATAATATCCAAATTTATCAAATTAAATAATTTTTCTATAAAATAATTCCTTTGAAATTCATAGATTTTTTTTTTATTTAATAAATAAATTCATTGACAATAATTAAATGAGAATTAATTAAATAAAAAAAAATAAATAAAAGATTTAATTTAATTCAAATCAATCTTTTTTTTTTGTTGAGGTTAGAATGGAAATGGAAATCCTTCAAAGGGATCTAGATTGTATATAACCATATATATAGACATCTTGATAATACAAATGCCAATTTTTATTTTATTTATTAAATAATAAAATGATTAAAACAAATTCCTGATGATATTAAAAACAATGCCAAGAGATTTAAGTAGAAATTTGGATTACTACCACATTGCAAGTTAAGTTTATTCGTTATTTAAATAGAATATCCTTTTTATCGTGAGTATTTGTTGAATAAATGATTTCAATATCGAGACTATTTTTCGGCTTGATCGCCGCCATTTTGTCTAAAACCGACCAATGGCCTCGAACCTTGAGGCAGGCTGGCTGGCTGGCCTTTGCCTTGCTTCTTCTTCTTCTTCTTCTTCTCTCTTATTATTATTCCTCTCCCTCTTTTTCTTCTAATTCCCACACAACAAGATTTACAAATCACTCAACCAGAAACAAAAAACAAAAATTCTACAATATCTAAGTTATATTCTTTTACTTTCTCTTATCTATATACAGTATATAAATAGAGTTTTGCATTCATGGATCAAAAATGTCAAGATTTTGATGGAAATATACGTTTTGAGGTCCCCTGTGTTCAAAATAAAGCTTTTGACTGCCTGTATTCCTATATCCTTCCCAGTATATTTCCAGTCATTAAATTTTATTATAAAGGTTTCATATTTAAGTTAGGAATCCTCCTTATCGAAATGTCATTGACAAATGATCAAAATAAAGTTAAAAAACAAAACAAATACTTTCTCAAATACATCCTGCTACATACCCTGGTAGTATGTACATTTTTATTTTCTCTTACCTCTATATATGTTAATATATATAGAGAGAAAGTATTGGATTCATGTCAAAAATCCGATCTCGAGATTTTGATGGAAATACACTTTTCACTCTAACAATTTTGATTAAAATTCAAAAATCAATTATTTTTTAGATGCTCTTTCAAATGTATATTCTCATTTTGCCAGTGAATTCTTCTGAAGACTACTTTACTCGTGTATTTCAGAGGAGAGATAGGAGAAATGGTTGCCATGGTTACAAAATATAAATATTTTCCCATGTTTTACATTTTTTTGAATTCTAATACGGTATTTCGGCGGAAACTAAATATATGTCGACACGAAAAATCTGGTGTGCTGTGCGACCAGACACACCAGGTTTTTAATATAGTAGAAGGATAATAAAAAGAGAGAGCAGCTAGTTTTCTTTTCTTTTATTAAACCCTCATTGGTGACGTTTCGGTCCTGTTTAGGGCCATCTTCAGAGCATTAGGGTTATCATTATAAATTTCAATTTCCATATTTCACCTATATTTAACATAGTTGGTCGATTTTATAACAATATATATTATGATAAGTAGGTGAGATATTTTACAATGGTAAAGTCTGCGAGTTCTATCGAGTTTGGTTTATGAAGATGGCCCTAAACAGGACCGAAACGTCAGCAATGAGGGTTTAATAAAAGAAAAGAAAACTAGCTGCTCTCTTTTTATTATCCTTCTACTACATCAATTACACAGCTATAAAAAAAACCTCCAATATTAAAGGTTTTACTTTCTCGTACCCTATATATGAAATATATAGAGAGAGAAAGTATTGCGATCATGTCAAAAATTCGATGTCCAGATTTTGATGGATATACATGTTTTGAGGTCCCCTGAGTCCAAAAAAGTGGGTCCCGCAAATTGGTCTGTGTGTGTGTATGTATGTATGTATGTGTGGACAGATTTTTAGCATGAAGGAATTGAGCTACCGGATTGAAATTTTATATTTAACTTAGGTACCTTCCCACACGCTCAAAATAAGCTTTTGAACAAAATCGGCCAAAAAGTACTAGTACTTTACTGATGTACTTTTTCAGTTTTTTTCGATTTTCTCAAAATTCCCTCCAAGGATTTTTTTTAAAATTCATAAATGAACTATTTTTTAGATGCTCTTTAAAATGTATATTCTCATTTTGCCGTTGAAATCTTCTGAAGACCACTTTACTCTTGTTCTTTTAGCATGAAGGAATTGAGCTACCGGATTGAAATTTTATATTTAACTTAGGTACCTTCCCACACGCTCAAAATAAGCTTTTGAACAAAATCGGCCAAAAAGTACTAGTACTTTACTGATGTACTTTTTCAGTTTTTTTCGATTTTCTCAAAATTCCCTCCAAGGATTTTTTTTTAAAATTCATAAATCAACTATTTTTTAGATGCTCTTTAAAATGTATATTCTCATTTTGCCGTTGAAATCTTCTGAAGACCACTTTACTCTTGTTCTTTTAGCATGAAGGAATTGAGCTACCGGATTGAAATTTTATATTTAACTTAGGTACCTTCCCACACGCTCAAAATAAGCTTTTGAACAAAATCGGCCAAAAAGTACTAGTACTTTACTGATGTACTTTTTCAGTTTTTTTCGATTTTCTCAAAATTCCCTCCAAGGATTTTTTTTTAAAATTCATAAATCAACTATTTTTTAGATGCTCTTTAAAATGTATATTCTCATTTTGCCGTTGAAATCTTCTGGAGACCACTTTACTCTTGTTCTTCATAGGAAAGATCGAAATGGTTGCCATGGTAACGGAATTTAAATCTTTTTCTTTTTATTAGATTAAAAATCAATTATTATTTAAATTCCCATTTATTTGTGTCTTTAATTGCTTAGAGAAAACATATATATCTCTCTCTCTCTCACTTGCAAACATTATCGCCTGTCTCTCCGCCTTCTCTCATAGGCCTAATGTTAATTTCCTATAGGGATTTTTATGTTAATTTCGATTCAAAAGGGGGTCCCCTTTGAAACTTTTTTAGGCATTTAAAATTTTTTTTCCAATTCTTATGAAATTTTGTATTTATTTACGATTCTCTATTGTGTATAAAATGTCCAAATATGAGATTAAAATTTTTAAAAATAACCATAGTTTATTTCAAGCAGTCAACATTTAAAATCCAAGTTTGAAACTAAGATGCTATCGGAAACTAAATATATCTCGACACAAAAATCTGGTGTGACCAGCACAGTGGCAACTTCTCTTACCGAAGGGTAAGAGAAAGTTGTGTGCTGTGCGCCAGTCACACCAGATTTTTTAATATATAGTTATATTTATTTATTGTATGTTGTATAATTAATATTTAATTGGTCTAATCTTTAACAATTTTTTACCTTTTTTTTTTTTTTTTTTTTTATAAAAAAACATTCACACTTTTTTCTCATTCACACTCACACTCACACACACATTCACACAGTCTTTTCGGCAACTTAGGCCATTTAAGACTTTGACGATAACCGTTGTAGAGAATATATCTATTGTGTGGGTTCAGGCATTTCTATTTAAGCCACCTGGCTGGTATCCAAATGGCTTAAATAAAATCATCGGACTGCCTGGGTCCGAACCCGCGACGTTTGGTATAGGAGGTAGGCACGCTACCTACTACGCCACACCCGGGGGCATTTTTTACCTTCATTTTACAAAAATAACAATTATTAGGCTATTATTATTATATAGGGAGGTGTCTAACTTAAATATCAAATTTAAACCTCCTAGGCTCTATTCCCTCATGCTTAAAATTGAACACACACACACACAGACACAGACAGACCATGTCGCGAAAACCACTTTTTTGAATTCAGGGGACCTCAAAACGTGTATATCCATCAAAATCTCGACATCGAATTTTTGACATGAATCCAATACTTTCTCTCTATATATATTAACATATATACATAGGTAAAAGAAAGTAAAAAATATAACATGTGCAAAATTTTAAACTTTCCAAATTTAGCGCCCATTAACCTATAAAATTCTACTTTTTCTACAGAATTTTATGTTTGGTAAATAAGTGCCACCCTAATGTATATATTTATAATATATATATATATGTAATAGGGTGGTCCAAAAAAAAGTGAAGTCGGAAATCAAAAAACACTACCCTCTCATTTTGTTTCTTTATTAAAGTAAAAATTACCTGCAAAATTTTAGACCGATCGGACAACGTTTACCTGACCCGCCAGATGGTCAAAGTTCATCGATTTCCCCTAAATTTGACTATTAACGTCTATAACTCCTAAACGGTTAGTCTAACAAAAAAAGTTCATCAGTAATTTTTTGAAGAGCATTAAATTTACTAAAAAAAGTCCTCTAAAATTTTTTAGTAAAACCAACGGTTTTCATGGTATGGGCAAAATATCGAATATAATTAAGAGGCACATTACATTGATTTTCAAATAACAGTAATAGGGGTAATGAAATTTTTTTCGAGTTCCGAAATAATTTCATCAGATTTTTAAGTAAAATGACCTCCTGAATCCAAATATGACTTCCGTTTTCCCCCACCCTGTACCGTTTTTGGGGGGGAGCCTCTTAACCATATTCGATTTTTTGCCCATACCATGAAAACCGTTGGTTTTACTAAAAAATGTTAAAAGACTTTTTTTTTAGTAAATTTAATGCTCTTCAAAAAATTACTGATGAACTTTTTTTGTTGGACTAACCGTTTAGGAGTTACAGACGTTAATAGTCAAATTTAGGGGAAATCGATGAACTTTGACCATCTGGCGGGCCAGGTAAACGTTATCCGTTCGGACTAAAATTGTGCATGTAATTTTTACTTTAATAAAGGAACAAAATGAGAGGGTAGTGTTTTTTGATTTCGGTTTTTTATTTTTGACCATCAATAAACTTGGACCACCCTAATATGTATGTAAATTAAATTCAAAAAACTTATTGTAACATCATGCTTTGATGATTGTGACTAACTTCATGGGAATGAGTGAAAATGGCGGGAAAATTTGTATCAATGTCTGCAGATGGCCCTGACGTCGTTGTATTAATTCAAATCTTTAAAAATTCCCCATAATAATAATAATTCAAACCACAAAAGCTTGTTGATTTATTAATAATATTTTGTACCATCTATGTTAAAATTAAATTCAAAAAACTTATTGTAATATCATGCTTAAACCTTTGCTTTGATAATTGTGACTAACTTCATAGGAACGAGTGAAAATGGCGGGAAAATTTGTATCAAACTTCATAGAAATGCCTGCAGATGGCGCTGACGTCGTTGTATATAAAAAGTCACGTAACGGACATGACAGTTAGTTCACTTGAGTCGGAGGAAGTGCACAGTACTTGATAACGGCTGCAGAATAAACAGTCGAAACGTTGTACAGTATTTTATAATAATTAATAGAAATCTTGTGGTCTATAATTAAAAATTCCTCTAATAATAATAATAATAATTCAAACCACAAAAGCGTATTCTTTATTTAAATAGGATCTTATATTTAGCCTGAAAATTAAATATGTCTAAATCCGGTGTGACAAGCACAGAACGCAAGCTTAGCAAAGGTTGTGTGCTGTGCGGCCACTCACACCATTTTTTTTTTTTTATTATGCTAACATCACTGGCCTGAATTCGATTGCCTTTTAACCTAATTCTTTCTTTAATAATATTCTTGATCTACTTTATTAGAAGTTAAAAGATTTCGTTTTCATTTCAAGCCTCTTTTCCCCTTTATGTTATTCTGTTGGCATCACTGATCTGATCGATGGGTTGTCTAACCGAAGGGAGAAAAGAATATTATTAATATTTTGAAATTCCTATCGGGATCCCCCGTTTATTTACCCGAGGTGCTTTCGTGCACGAAGACACACACCTCAACCCCAACCGTGCCTCTGGCCGTAGCCATCTAGCGGCACCCCGTGAAGTTACATCATTTCCTAACTCTAACACACCATTCTCCGTCTTCAGGACCTACTATTAGCAAAATTATAGATATTTCTGTATTTTGTGCTTGTATAATTATTATGAAATAAATTTTCGATGATCCTAAGCCCTGAAGATAGGAATGATGCATTTCCGAAATATAATTTTTTTTTTCTCCGAATTTTCACTGTCATCAAATTTCTTCTTTTCAAATTATTTATTTATTTTTTTTTTTTTTAGTTTAGGCTCAGTTGAAGGGTGTTTAACAAATAATAATTGTGTGATTTATTTTCAACATTTTCCATTATAACCACCCTCGTTAAATTCTCTACTCATTGAAAAAAAACCCATGAAAATCCGTCAGGTAGTTTCGGAGTTATTGCTTTATAAAGGAAAAATTAAAATTAAATCTCACAATTATTTTTCTTTTAATTAATTATATAAAATATTAAATTTTAATTTTCAATATTTTTTTTTTAATAAAGAGTATAAATAAAATAATTAGATTTGGATATTATTAAAATAAAATTAATTTAAAAAATTTTTTAAGATTTAATATTTAAATAATTAATTATAAAATAATATTTGTGAGATTTAATTTAAACTTAAAAAAAAAAATGCAATAACTCCGAAACTACTTGACGGATTTTCATGGGGTTTTTTTTATTGAGTAGAGAATTTAACGAGGGTGTTATCAAGGGAGGTTTTGTTTTATGGAAAAAGAAATAAATAAATAAATAAAATTATCCAATGAGATGTGAGTGTAGAATTTGAGAAACCATGAGATTAAATAAACTTTTATTTTCCATTCTCGACATTTCGGCTCCCAATCACGGACTTCCTTAGGACCTATTATATTTTTTTAAATTGTATGATATTACAAACAAGTATATAATTCCAGCAGTTTTTTTTTTATAATAAATGACTTGTTCAATGAAGAATAGAAATGGTGATGATTGGCTAAGGAGCTCACTGAGGAAGGCAGCCAGTAGAAATAAAAACTTTTATATTATTTCATCGACGTTTCAATCTATCTTGGTCGGCGTTTACCTGGACAGCCTAATTAATACATCATACAATTGCTATTTTGTTAAATACTATGCGCAACATACGTTTTGTTATTCATATTAATAACATAAAATTGTCCATTTCTTTGACGACAATTATTTTGCCCTGAAGATGGGAGCGACGCGCTCCCGAAACGTCGATGAAATAATCTAAATGTTTTTATTTCTGCTGACTGCCTTCCTCAATGAGCTCTTTAGTCAATAAATTAATTTTTTGACTTCTAGGGGCTTCTACATGCAAACATATCCTAATATAATCAAAATTTATTAACTCAGGATTCGCAGGGATTTAGCAGCCAAGAGATTAAATAAAAAATTTTTATTTAATTTCTATTTGCCAATGTTATGATCATAGGCCCTGATGAAGGTCGTGATTGGCGACCGAAACGTCGCAAATAAAAATTAAAATTTTTTATTTAATCTCCTGGCTGCAAAGTCCCTGCGAATCCTAAGTAAATCTCCACAGCCAAAAAACATTAAAATTTATAAATTTTTTTTATAATTATAATACTAACTAATTAAACTAATTATTTGTAATTTCATACAATTTTTTTTTTTAAATAAACGTTTTGATCATAAATCCTGAAGAAGGTTGTGATTGACCGAAACGTCGTTAATTAAAAATAAGTTTTTTTTAATCACCTGAATGTTGCCGTATTAAAATGATCTTTTAAGTAACCCCCCAGGGTGCAAGAGAACCAACCCCAGAAAATTATATTCTTTTCTTTTTAAGCCGTGACGTCCCGCGTGCACACGATTCTTTTGGAAACCATTCATCATTCATTTTTATGATGGTTAACCTTGACCAACCTTACTCCCTCCCCCTCCCCCTCCCCTTCCCCCTCCTCTCTGCCTCTCTCTTTCATACCGTTAATATACGTATACATACTCGATAAAAGGTGAGGGTCAATGACATCTGAATGACAGATTAAAATTAGGATTTTCCAATCTCTATATGTATGTGTGTGTGTGTGTGTGGCATAGTTATTAAACTCGGGCATTTCCTTTGAATCTTTTTTTTTCACCTTTAGGGTATTAGATTAGTCTAGACCTGTTTCTTTTTAAACATGTTTAATTATTAAAAACAAAAAAAAAAATACTCTTCTTATTTTAAATAATAAACTAATTTCTATTATCACTCTTTAATAGTGAATAATTCATAAAAATATATCACCTAGTTTCAACGTCCGCCTTCGGAGGGCCTTGCGCTTAGTTAAAGTGTTTTGTACATTGCCGAATAAATATTTAAAAAAAAAGCCTCTTATTTTTATTTGTATGATTTTAAATTTTTATTAATAAGTATTTCGACTTTACCACTCTGTCTCTTTAGTAGTGAAATTACATAGGCGCAACCAGGGGGGGGGTTTAGGGTTTTAACCCCAGAAGATTTAAAAAAAAAATCAAAATATATATATCACAAACATTGTAGAAAAGAAAAAAATATAATCATTTCGGTTCCGCAAAAGAGGAAATAAATGTTCCGCATGGAAAAAAAATTTAGTTCCGCGGGGCGGCAAATAATTTGCTTCCGCGAAATCAAGATTTCGTTTTCATTTCAAGACTCTTTTCCCCTTTATGTTATTCTGTTGGCATCACTGATCTGATCGATGGGTTGTCTAACCGAAGGGTGAAAAGAATATTATTAATATTTTGAAATTCCTATCGGGATCCCCTCGTTTATTTGCCCGAGGTGCTTTCGTGCACGAAGACACACACCTCAACCCCAACCGTGCCTCTGGCCGTAGCCATCTAGCGGCACCCCGTGAAGTTACATCATTTCCTAACTCTAACACACCATTCTCCGTCTTCAGGACCTACTATTAGCAAAATTATAGATATTTCTGTATTTTGTGCTTGTATAATTATTATGAAATAAATTTTCGATGATCCTAAGCCCTGAAGATAGGAATGATGCATTTCCGATATATAATTTTTTTTTCCTCCGAATTTTCGCTGTCATCGAATTTCTTCTTTTCAAATTATTTATTTTTTTTTTTTTTTAGTTTAGGCTCAGTTGAAGGGTGTTTAACAAATAATAATTGTGTGATTTTTTTTCAACTTTTCCATTATAACCACCCTCGTTAAATTCTCTACTCATTAAAAAAAACCCCATGAAAATCCGTCAAGTAGTTTCGGAGTTATTGCTTTATAAAGGAAAAATTAAAATTAAATCTCACAATTATTTTTCTTTTAATTAATTATATAAAATATTAAATTTTAATTTTCATTCATTTCATTCATTTCCGCGAAATCAAAATTTTCCGCAAGGCAAAAAAAATTTTTGAGATCAGCCCCCCCCCCCCCCCCCAGGAGCAAATCCTGGTTGCGCCACTGAAATTATAATTCATAATTACTTGAAATATCCCACACAGCACAAAATAATGCAGAAATATTGCGAATCTTGTTCAATATTGACAATATTGCAACTCAAACAGCAATATTGCCGCAATATTTCATGCAATGTTGCAAAAAGGCGAACATAGGAATATTGCAACAATATTGCAGCAATGTTGCCAAGATTTGCAATATTGTATCAATGTTGCTACAATATTTTGTGCTGTGTGGAATATCACCTAGTGTAGGTCACCCGCCTTCAGAGGATCTTGTAGCTAGTCAGAGGGTTTTTTTTTTTTTATTTTTTTTTTTTACTAATTTGGAATATAATATATTCCTTATATATCTTTTATTTTCGGATTTGTGAACGATAGCAGTGTTTGTTATTCAGAATTTTGTAACAAAAATTAAATTTGTAGCCACAGATTTAAAGCAGGGTAGAGAAAAAAATGAGAATTTTTTTTTTATTTTAAAGCCAATCTTACACTGACCTATCTCGTGTTTGATAATTGGCTTTTGGGACACCCTGTACATATAAATAAGAGAAAATAAAAAATGAGAGCGGAAAAAGATATTTAAATAAACAATCCTTTTTTTTTTTTTTGTTTTCAAATAATTTATTGAACTCTATTAACCTGTTTCTAAATCTATATTTGACTAGCCACGCCCCCCCCCCTGGACTCCCTCGCCCTTTCTTCTTAATTATGAAAAGAAAATTATTATTATTCCATTCCAATTCAGTGCCTGCTTGAGGATTTGTTTACAATCATGGAATACACAAATGAAAAGAATACATAAATATTTCTCTATACATTTCCTATGGGAGAAATCGTAACTTTAAGAAATACCAACTCAAAAAGTTATAAGAATTTCGGGATGAAAATAATTTTCCTGTAATCCCGAGAAGGTCCTCTTTATGTATATAAAATTTCATTTCAAAATTCCAACGGGAAGTTGCCTAAATAGAGCGTGACAGACAGACGGACATTAGCGAATTATATAAATAGAAGAGATTACACACCTCTTTGAAGGAAATTTCATCTCAACAATTGATTATTTAAATTGTAAAGATATATTTCAGAATCAACAGCAGCCCTTAGGGATTAATCACCACGAAAGAGCCCAATAAGCGAAGCAGATAAACATTTTAAAGTCCTACTGTAGTTAAGGGTGAACCCACCCCCACCCCTGATTACCGTAGGCGGGAAAACCATATATAGCTACACAGGTGGTGTCATTTATCATAAACATCAGATTATTCTTATATAACATATAATATTTTTTTAATATCCTGAAAGTGGAAATTCCCCCGAGTAAAATGATATATCACACTTATATCTTCATTTGCTGCATCTTTATTTACCTAAAGCTGCACTTGGAGCATCGCTAATTGCCATAAAAGGAAAAGAAAAGCAATTATTTAATTTTATTTTAATCAAATAATAATTGCGAGATTTAAATTTATTAATTAAACATCTTTTGATTTATAATAATTAAAGAATTCTTTTAAATCTCACAATTATTTGTTAATTAAAAAAAAAAAATTTAAACATTTTTTCCAGAAAGACGTCACAGCATGTCGGCCATTTTTCTTTGGTGGGCAAACATAATCTCACATTTGCTATTGAATCGTTCTTTTTTAAATATTGATTTTATAGTAATAATATAAAATTCAAGAATTAATGATTATTTAACCCTCAAAGGTGTTATAAGGTGAGATATAGTACAAATTTTGAGGTTAAATTTCTTTCAAAGAAGTGTAATCAAATATAAATTTAGAAATAGTATGGATAATTATTGATTCTTATTTAATTACTTATTTTAATTAATAGTTTCCTGTCTGTTACAATGATAATAATAAATTTATATATATTGTGGGTAATAATAAGTGATTGTTAAATGTATATTTATTAATTATATATTGTTGTTAAATCAAGCATACATTTTATTTTATTATTTAACGATCAATTTAAAATGTTGAAATTTAATTTTGTTTTTTTTTGTTTGAAAAATATAACATTAAATTTTTAATTAATACCTGTTTGGATATATTAAAAAAAAAAAGAATATTAATAAAATGTTATTACTTATAATATTGCAAGATTTTGTATAAATTTTGTTCACACTTTATATAACAAACTTAAATGTAAAAAAAGTAAAAATCTGGTGTGATTGATCGCACATCTTTTGGTTACACCAGATTTTTTGTGCGTCATATGTCATTGGTATATTCCCATTTTGCCATTGAAATCTTCCCAATTATTTCTTAACAAAAAAAGAATTGTTTGAAATTTAATTGTTTTTTTTTTTATTTATTGTTTAATTTTTAATTAAAACAAAAAAAATATTTAATTAATAAATTTAAATTTCACTTTCATTATTGATTGAAATAAATAATAAAATTCCTTTTATGGTAGTTAGCGATGCTCCAAGTGCAGCTTTAAATAAAGATGCAGCAAATGAAGATATAAGTGTGACATATCATTTTACTCGGGGGATTGTCCACTTTCAGGATATCTAATAAAAAATATATGTTAAGGGAATTCAGGAGCGACGTCTAAACGTACTATAAAAAAAAACTAGACTATTATAAGGAATTTTTCAATGCGGTTTTTTTAAAATGAATTAAATTCATAAGAGATTATTGGGACATCGAGCTATAATTTTTTTAATGACTTATAAAAAAATTATCGTAATTAATCTTTTTGTTATCAAACAAATACAAAAAAAAACAATCTATCCCAATAATCTTTAATTTTTTTTTAAATTTAAAAATGATTTTATTGTTATTTTTAATCAAATATTAATTAAGAAATTTTTAAAATAAGCTTAGATGATTTATTTAAAAATCAACTGTCAAATTAGTTCAGCATTCTTGCAATAGATGGCAGGCTAGTCTAATAGCCGATATAGTATTAGCCATTATCTGGCCTATTATTTATATATTTTTATGCTTTTATAAAAGATACATAATATATAATAACATTTATAAAGTATTTATTGTTAAAAGATCAATGAAAATCAACCAAATGCATTAAATATTATTAGCTACCATTCTGACCTCTCTTGGCAAATTTTTGAATTACTTGATTTTTGGGCATACTTTTTATGACACACAACGCCCTCTTATTGGGAAAAACATGCGTAAGACCTTCACTCCCGTTTCCCCTTAAGTAAGGAGAAAAACAGATAAAAAATATCTCCTTAGGACTACAAAATTTCATCCTTTTCAGATGAGCGGTTTCAGAAATATCTATAAATGAATATTTTGTTTCTCTTGTTTGCGTTCCTAAACCACTGAACGGATTTTAATAGTTTTTTTTTTTTTTTATTTAATTGATGGAATATACACGTTTTGAAGCCTCCTAAGATCAAAGAACTGGGTCTGTGTTCGAAATAACCTACAAGTTTAAAATTTTATATTCATGTTAAGTACCCCCCTTATGACATGACACGAAGCTTTTAAACAAAATCGGCCAAAGAGTACTAATACTTTACTGATGTACTTTTTCAGTTTTTCTCGAATTTTTCAAAATTCTCTCAAACGATTTTGTTTAAAAATCATAAATTAATTATTTTTTAGATTCTCTTTAAAATGTATATTCTCATTTCGTGCATAAAATTGTTTAAAGCACACTTTACTCTTGTACTTAATAGGAAAAATTTTATAAATTTGACATCTTGACTTCAAAAATCTGGTGTGACAAGCAGCACAACTTTCAATTAAGAGAAAGTTGTCCCCCCCCCAGATTTTTTTGTATTTGTAATATCTAGCTACGTATAATAAATAATAGACGGTGATCATTTTCAAATATTCGTTTGGCTTGTCGTCAACGAAACTGGCTTTTTTTGTGACTTTGAGAGCATGAAATGCAAACAGGTATAAGAAGAAGATATTTTGTAACAGTAATGGGAACGTTTTTTTTTTTTTTTTTTTTTTTTTTGAACTCCGCCCACCTAAGCATTTGTTATTATTTATTTTTTTTTTTTCATTATATTTATATATATACTCGTATTAATATAAGTTAAACGTATACGTATATCTTTAGCTAGTCTATATGTAGTTAGCTAGTTAGTTAGCTCAAAGACAACAACAACAACAACAAGGTCGTCAACAACACGATCTGATCGCTTGCCTCTAACGGCTTCTCTCTTCAAATTTCATTTGTTTTGGCGACACAACGAAAAAACGCACTCTGTATTATGAATTCAATCAAAAAATATAGGTACTAGCTGTTTGGCCGGCATTCGGTGGCCTTTTTTTTCATTTTTATTTGAGAAATCTTCAGAGAGAAATACTAGCTGCTTGGCTGGCATTCGGTGGGCTTTTTTCATTTTTATTTGAGAAATCTTCAGAGATACTAGCTGTTTAGCCAGCATTCGGGGGCTTTTTTTCAATTTTATTTTTAAGAAATCTTCAGAGATACTAGCTGTTTGGCCGGCATTCGGTGGGCTTTTTTTATTTTTATTTGAGAAATCTTCAGAGATACTAGCTGTTTAGCCAGCATTCGGTGGGCTTTTTTTTTCAATTTTTATTTAAGAAATCTTCAGAGATACTAGCTGCTTGGCCGGCATTCGGTGGGCTTTTTTTCATTTTTATTTGAGAAATCTTCAGAGATACTAGCTGTTTAGCCAGCATTCGGCGGGCTTTTTTTTTCAATTTTATTTTTAAGAAATCTTCAGAGATACTAGCTGTTTGGCCAGCATTCGGTGGGCTTTTTTCATTTTTATTTGAGAAATCTTCAGAGATACTAGCTGTTTAGCCAGCATTCGGTGGGCTTTTTTTTCAATTTTATTTTTAAGAAATCTTCAGAGATACTAGCTGTTTGGCCAGCATTCGGCGGGCTTTTTTTCAATTTTTATTTGAGAAATCTTCAGAGATACTAGCTGTTTAGCCAGCATTCGGCGGGCTTTTTTTTTTCAATTTTATTTTTAAGAAATCTTCAGAGATACTAGCTGTTTGGCCAGCATTCGGCGGGCTTTTTTTTCAATTTTATTTTTAAGAAATCTTCAGAGATACTAGCTGTTTGGCCAGCATTCGGCGGGCTTTTTTTTCAATTTTATTTTTAAGAAATCTTCAGAGATACTAGCTGTTTTTTTATTTTTATTTATTAACTAGTTAAAAATTAATTAATTATAATATAATATAAGTTAATAATTAACTAGTTAATAAAATATAATTTAGTTTTAGCAAGAAGTTACAGAAAAGAGATGTCTATGTATATTTTGTTAAAGCCCTACTGTTTGATAATTTTACATTATATGGCTCTCTATGACTGTAAGTTATAAAAGAATAATTTTATTTTGTAAAAAAATAGGGAGTAAAAAACATCTTCTATTAATATTTTAGCCAACCACTGAAGAAGTCCTACAGCAAGTGGACGAAACATTGTCTGGGGTCAAATAAAGTTTTGTTTTAAAAAAACTTTTTGACTTTAATTGAACCTACTGGTCCGAATCCTTTTGAAAAATTAATATCGTTTAATTTTTGTTATTGTAAGTATTGCATTCATTTTTATCACGAGGATTTAGTATTGTAGCAATGTTGGTAACTAAAAAGATAAATTGGCTTTATGTTACTGAACCCGGCGACTTTTCGTTGTTTTTTAGTAAAATCGAGCCTGATATTATCAAACTCGTTAAAATTCAACCTTCTCATTAGTTATGTCTTAAATTTATGTCTTTTGAATGTTAATATAAATATTCCTCGATATAACTAACTATACGATTTAATTGCCCCCAATGAGTCATTCTTCTTTCATTCTTAATTTTAAACTCAGAAATAGGATAGGTGTCATATCCTATCTTACGACTCTAATATAATATCACCATGGCAATAGCCGTATTGCGATTTTGATTTAAATTCACCGCGCGACCAGTCACACCAGATTTTTTTAAAAACAAAGCTATGACGTAATGAAATTGAATACGTTAATAGATACTAAGTGATTCTCTCTCTCTCTCCCGGTGGCTCAAGTCCCGTTGCTCCTGTGCAGCCTCCGGCCAACTGTTTTGTAGCCTGCCATCTATGAGGTTGGGTTAGTTGATGGTCGACTCGCGACCGGCCCTTGCATCCGCTCCTCTCAGGTAGGACCTCTTTCCTTTGCTTTTTGCTTTTCTATCCAATTATTGAAAGATAGGAGAAATGGTTCCCATGGTAACAAAATATAAATATTTTTACATCTTGAAAATCGAATGCTCCCTACTGTCGGAAACTAAATATATGTCGACACAAAAAATCTGGTGTGACAAGCACAGTACACAACTTTCGATTACCGAAAGTAAGAGAAAGTTGTGTGCTGTGCGCCAGTCACACCAGATTTTTTTATATCTTGAATTCTATATGGAAGATGTTAAGCATGCAGGAACCAAGGGCCATTATGATCGAAATTGAGATAAGACCCCCATCTTGTAAGGAAAATCAAAATTTACCTCTTATTATCACAACATTATTCAGGTTAATGGCGCTTGGTTCCTTCATGCATATTCTTCGACCATCGGTCAAGCTTAAAAAATTTAATCATAAAATAAAGTAAATAGATTTATGAAAAAAAAAAATTAATTAAAAAAATAAATAAATTAGTCTGTTATTAGTTTAACGCTGATTCCAATTAAAAAAATCCGTTGGCACTAGAAAAGGTGATTGCAATTAATTAAGAGATTATATGTGAAAATAATAAAAGATGACAAGTTAATATACAAAGAATAAATAAATAAGAGCTAGATGGATTCTACCATTGCAATGTTTTTTACATACACTGTAAAAAAAAAAATCTGGTGTGACTGGCACAGCACACAACTTTCTCTTACCTTCGGTAATCGAAAGTTGTGTTCTGTGCTTGTCACACCAGATTTTTTGTGTCGACATGTATTTAGTTTCCGACAGTAGGGTACAATTGAATTCAAGATGTAAAATTTATAAGTATGGGAAAATATTTATATTTTGTTACCATGGCAACCATTTCTCCTATCTTTCCTATGAAGCACAAGAGTAAAGTGTGCTTCAAACAATTTTGAGGGCAAAACGAGAATATACATTTGAAAGAGCATCTAAAAAATAATTGATTTTTGAATTTTAATCAAAATCGTTAGAGCGAATTTTGAGAAAATCGAAAAAAACTGAAAAAGTACATCAGTAAAGTACTAGTACTCTTTGGCCGATTTTGATTAAAAGCTTATTTTTCCGGTCCCGGGGGTGTTTAACTTAAATATAAAATTTCAGCCTCATAGCTCAATTCCTTCATGCTTAAAATTGAACACAGACACACCCACACACCCACCCACCCACCCACCCACCCACCCACCCACAGACAGACCATGTCGCGAAAACCACTTTTTTGGATTCAGGGGACCTCAAAACGTGAAGATCCATCAAAATCTCGACATCGAATTTTTGACATGAATCCAATACTTTCTCTCTATATATATATTACATATATACATAGGTAAGAGAAAGTAAATATGAATTTTCAATCATTTTTCATATACTTGGGTGATTTAATATTAATATACCCAGGATATGAAATAAAATTAATATAAAAGTTTATGAACAAATTACCAACTTTTAAACTTATCTTTTTCTTTGTGTGCCGCCAAATTTTGAAATCGTTAAAAGTGTACCGCGACAAGTTGAGAATCACTGGTCTAAACGTTCTCAAATAACTCGACTACCTCAAGGAATTTTTATTAATATTATTTTATAATTATTTTAAGGAAACTTGAAATTATTCTTTTAAAATTTATTTCACAAATCTAAATTTATTAAATTCTGGTTTGAAATTCGCGCTCTAAACTATTTAAATATTTATGAAGTCATACTAACTAAATAATTTTTATAAAGTAATTCAACTAAATAGCTATAAAAATTCAAATTCAAATTAACAATTTCACCAAAATAATTAATTTTAAAATATACAAGAAATTTGTTAGGTTGGCAACAAATTGAACTTTCTCATATATATTCATAAATAGTTTATGAAACAGAGTTCCTATACTTGTATATGAAGTTTTCTTGAAAATTTTTAACAGTGTAGCTAGCAGCGTCTCCCGACCCTTGTCCATGTAACAATCGTTTTATTAATGGAATCGAAAAAATCTGGAGTGATAGTCGCACAGCACACCACTTCGGTTGCGTTCTGTGCTTTCACACCAGATTTTTTGTCTCATACCAATTCAAGATATAAAATTTATAAACATTTTATCATTGCCACTATTTCTCCTATCTTTCTTATGAAGTACAAGAGTAAAGTGTGCTTCAAACAATTTCGTGAGAAAAATGAGAATATACATTTTAAAGAGCATCTAAAAAATAATTGATTTATGAATTTTAATCAAAATCGTTAGAGCGAATTTTGAGAAAATAGAAAAAAACTGAAAAAGTACATCAGTAAAGTACTAGTACTTTATGGCCGATTTTTTTAAAAGCTTATTTTCACGCCTTAGGGGAATGCCTAACTTAAATATAAAATTTCAACCCCGTAGTTCATTTCGTCCTTGAGATATTTTGACCAGAGGCAGTGCCAACTCTTTTGGACGCTGGGTAAAAATGATATTTTATTTAAATAAAGAACAAACTTTACTTACATTTTAGTACGTGTGTCATATTAATCCAAATTTCTATTTAAATCTCTTCGTATTGTATCTTTAGAGATTTTTTTTTTAAATATTCACTGGAATTTCATTTAAATTTTGTATCTTTTTACTTAATAAATAATAAATCTTAGAAGAGACAGAGATGTCTTAAAGAAAATAAAATCAAGAATAAAATTTGACATTTCCATTTTTCAAGATATCTATATATAGGCGTATATACAATCTACATCTCTTTGAAGGAAATCCATCTCCATTTTATCCGCAAAATTTCATTTATTTGAATTAAATTATTATTATTTAATATTTAACTAATTATTTTATTTATTATTTAATTAATTTAAATTTAATTATTGTCAATTAATTTATTTATTTAAAAAAAAAATACAATAAAATGGAAAAAATAATAACAATTGATTAAATATTTTTTCATTCTTCAATTCTCTCACCGCTATAACTTTATATACTTCAAGTTAAAAAAAAAAAAACGGAAGTTTTTGAAATTTTGTTGATCATCAATAAATAATTTCACCAACAATAATTAAATTTTTAACAAAATAATTAAATATATGAATTCAAATATTCAATTTTGTTTTTTAATGTAATTGAATTTAAAATTGATAGCCATCATTGGATCATCTTGAAAATCAAATAATTATACATGAAAGAGAGACAAAAAAAAATTAAATTTGATTTTCCAGATTGTTTTATTTACGCGTATATATATTCTACATCTCTTAAAAAAAATAAATAAACAATTTTAATTATAATTATCATTGTTTTTTTTTTAAGTTTTCCGGCATGTGAGGCCATATAGAAATTAAATATTTATACCATTTGACAACCAAATGATTTAAATAAATTCATCGAACTGCATGGGGGAAATTAATTATTAAATGTGACATTTTAATTCAAGATGGCTATCTATATACATATTTATATACAATCTACATCTCTTTGAAGGATATCCATTTCCATTCTAACCTCAAAAATTGATTGATTCGAATTGAATTAAATCTTTTATTTATTTTTATTATTTATTTAATTTAATTATTGTCAATGAATTTATTTCTTTAAAAAAAAATATATAATTAATAAAAGAATTATATTAAATAGTTTTCAAAATTTATGAAAAAGTATTTGTTTTTTTTTTTTTTTGAATGACGTTTCGCTAATCATCCTCAGGGGTGGGACGCATCAATGAACTTTCGCTTCCTTGCTCTGTCTGTCTGTCTCGTGTCATTGTCAAGGGCCAGTGAGCGAAAGTCAAACATTCGATTCTCATTCCCGCCGAGGACAGGATTAAATAACAACTTAATGACTTTCTCTCAGTCAAAAAAACCCAAGTCCAAGGCTTTTTTTTATTTCATTTATGCACGAAAACGCGATCTTTTATTGCAGGAAATAAATCTTCATTTATTTTTTTTTAACTCAAAAATTAAAATTAATTTAATATAAACTTATAAGATTAATTAAAGAATAATAATTGCGAAATTTAAATACAATTCAATTTTTTTCTTTAATTTATTATTATTTATTCGAAAATAATTGAGAAAAACTTTAGAAAATTAAAATTTAATATTTATATAATTAATTAATAGAAAAATAAAAATGCGAGATTTAATTTCAATTTTTACCTTTATTATGTAGGCTATAATAACTCCGAAACTACTTGACCGATTTTTTTTTTTTTTTTTTAATTATAGAGAATTTTCTAGAAACTAAACAGACAAGGACTTCACAATTATATAAATAGATTATTTTAGATCAGTGTTTCCCAACCTTTTGAAGCCACGGCACCCCATAGGTGCGTTGGGCACCCTTTTTTTCCCCTCCTAGCAAAACGAAATGTTTTCCGCCCTGCGAAAAATTTTTTCCCCTTCCTTGTAAATCATTTGGCCTTTTTTTTTTAAATAAATATCTCGCGGCACCCCTTAGGCATTCTCGCGGCACACCGATTGGGAACCACTGTTTTAGATCATTTAGTGTTTTAAACTCTTTCAATCTATTCATATACAAAAATATGTTTATTTAGCTATACAGAATTGAGAAAAAAAAAAAAAACTAAAAATACTAGGTTATAAGTTTCAAAGATGAATTAAAAAAAAAAAAAAAAAAAAACATTTTTCACCATCATCAGTTGTAAAAAAACACTTGTGATGATGTCACATTCTCCATTTAATTAATCCATCTAACAACAAAATATGCAAAATTAAAAATAAATTGATTAATAATTTTAACTGCAATTTAACTCCGAAGAAGAAAGGCGAATGTCCGCCGTAAGCGGACGTCCCGGCTAGTATTTATATTTTATTTGAATGACTATTTGATCGACTATATAAGAGCGTTGTTTGAAAAACAAAAAAAAACATTTTTTCACCATCATCAGTTGTAAAAAACACTTTTGATGATGTCACATTCTCCATTTAATTAATCCATCTAACAACAAAATATACAAAATTAAAAATAAATTGATTAATAATTTTAACTGCAATTTAACTCCGAAGAAGAAAGGCGAATGTCCGCCGTAAGCCGAGGTCCCGGCTAGTATTTATATTTTATTTGAATGACTCTTTGATCGACTATATAAGAGCGTTGTTTGAAAAACTATTTCAAATTAGCGTAATTAATTTTAAATTAAAGACATTTTATTCATCTTAAGATACATAGATTATGTGTACATTTATTTAATGCTGACTTCGAGCCATCTTGCTCCCAATCAGGTATCCGGGTTTTTCCTCATCCGATGCACTGCTTTGCCCGAGGTTGTATAAGGAAAAATTTATATAAAAAACCTTATCATTTTTGTATAAAAATAGAAGTTCAAAGGTAAAATGCATAGCAAAAAAGAATATATAAAAAGTAAAAGCATGTAAAAATTCAATTTTAATTGTATATTTCCGAGATGAGTGGATTTTCGTGGAGCCGAGCTTTCGTGGTAAACCTGTTGGTGAGTTTTTCAAGGTGTTCTTCGCCCTCGGGGCATGGCGTAGAGGTTAGCGTGCTAACCTCGTATACCAAACGTCGCGGGTTCGGACCCCAGGCAGTCCGATGATTTTATTTAAGCCAATTGGATACCAAATGGCTAAATAAGAATGCCTGGACCCCATATATGTATATTTATATAATAACGGTTATCGTCTAAAGTCTTAAATGGCCTGAGTTGCCGAAAAGACTGTGTGAATGTGTGTGTGAATGAGAAAAAGTGTGAATGTTTTAAAAAAAAAAAAAAAAAAGGTGTTCTTCGAGGGATTCGATATTTAAGCCAACTCTGATGATGTGGTTATTGATGCCGGGTGGTGGGTCTGCGATTATCCGGAGTATTTTGGATTGGATCCTTTCGAGCTGCAAGAGAGTGACCGGGAGATGTGGGGGAACCAGACTGGAGCTGCGTATGTGATGAGCGGCCGGATTACTATTTTGTAGAGGATGATTTTGCTTTCCAGCGGAAGTAGGCTTTGACGTTTGAGGAGCGGCCAGAGGATGCTGAGTGACTGCTGCGCTTTTGTTTTGACTTTCTTTATGTGTGTTGCCCAGTTGTTTCTCCTGTCAAGAAAGGCTCCGAGATAGCGAACTGAGGGGCTGCCATTTCAAGGAGTGGTCTTCTATTGTTATGCGTGTGTGGAGGTATTTTCGTTTTTTGTGAAGAGTATGGCTTCTGATTTATCCGGGTTTGTTTTGAGGCGCCAGTCTTTGAAATAATTTATTATTTTTGATGTCTCCCTCTTGGGTTCTTCGCACTAAGCATTTGAAGTTCTTATTTGAGTAATATATTGCGGTATCGTCGGCGAATTGAGCGATGTGCGCGAAGTCCAGCTTAGGCATGTCGGATGTGTATAGGGCGTAGAGGAGGGGTGATAAGAGCGCTCCTTGAGGAACTCCTGCGCAGATGGGATGCCAGTCAGATTTTGTATTGTTAATTTTTACTCGGAATTGTCTGTCCATTAAGAAGTGTGCAATGAGTTGGCATAATGGTTCGGGAAGGCCAAGGAGATACAGTTTGGAAGCCAGAGGGAGGTGTGGAACGCTGTCAAATGCTTTGGAGATGTCGAGCAGGACCATTGCGGTTGCCTTTTTTAGCCGAAGTCTGTTTTTTATAAAGTGATTTATCCGGGCTACTTGTTGGACGGCTGAGTGAGCTTTGCGGAAGCCGAATTGGAAGTTGGGGAGTAAATTTAATTTTCGTGATTCTTGTTCGAGCCAGGTGAGGATGAAGGACTCTGCTAATTTTCCAAGGATGGGAAGGAGACTGATTGGCCGGTAGTTGGATGGCTGCCTCGGGTCTTTGCCTGGTTTGGCTATCGGAATGATTTCTGATTGTTTCCAGATTGAGGGAAAGTGGCTGAGGTTCAGTGTGGCTTCAAATATTTTAGCTAGATAGAGTATTGCTTTACCCGGTAGTGACTTTATGAATACAGGGAGGATTCCGTCTGGGCCTGGGGCCTTGCGGTTTTTAATTTTTTTGATTGCCTCACGGACGTCTTTGGGTTTGATGCGGTGCGTTATATCTGGCTCTGTTCGGGATTCGAGTTGTTCTGAGACCTTCCTTTTTAAATAACTGTCAGAAATTTTAGATTTGTTTTGATTAATGAATTGTTTTTTGAAAGAGTGGGCCAATATGTCTGCTTGTTGTTGTTGTCCGTATAAGAGGCCATCAGGTGAGTCTAGTGGGCCTATTGTATTTTTCTGTCTTTTCAGCCGTTTTGTGAATTGCCAGAGAGAGCAGTCCTTGTGGGTTAAGCTGGAAGTTCGCTCCACCCAGAGGGATTGTCTCCACTGAGCAATCTTTATTTTTATCTCTTGCGAGAGGCGGTTCATTAGTTGGCGCGCGGACTCTTGGCGGTGCCGGTGCCACTCTCTTCTGGCTCTATTTCTCCCGGTGATTAGCTTTTTAATTTCGGTTGGAATTGAGTCTCCTTTGAATGTGGCGGGTTTTTTGGGAATGGATACGGATGCAGCTGTAGTGATGGCGTTGGTTATGTTGGCAGCAGCTGTTTCTAACTGTTCGGTTGTTTGGATTGGTGAAAACTCCAGGTTCTCGCAAATATGCCTCCTGTATAGGAGCCAGTTTGCTGAGGATAGGTCCCACTTGGTTTGCTTTTCTGAAACTATTTGTTTTGTGATTTTGGTGAGTACCGGGTTGTGGTCCGAATTGAGTTCGTGAAGGCTTACTATTGATGTTCCTATGTTGGGCATGCCCTTAATTATCGAAATGTCAAGCACGCTTGGGGTCATGTTTGTGTTGGTGGGATATCTGGTCGGTTCAGGTGGAAATAATATGGCTAGGTTGTACCTGTGAATCATGTCTACTAGAGTTCGGCCGTTGGCGTTTTCCCTCCGGCATCCCCATTCGCTATGCCTAGCGTTTATATCGCCAGTGAGGATCAGACGATCTCCAATTCTCAGCAATGATGCCACAGCGCCTGCCTGGAGCGAACGAGAGCGGGCTGGTGAGTTGTAGATGCTGACGATGATTATCCTTCCATGGGGAGAGTTGATGGACGCTGCTACTGCCTCAAGATGCCCAAGATCAGGTAAGTTAATGTAGGTTGGATTTAACTCTTCTCGAATGGCAAGGAGTACACCTCTCTGGGGCGGGACTCCGTCCGTTCTAAAAGTTTTAAATCCTGGCAGCCAAGTTCTTATATCCGGGCTTAAACGAGTCTCGCACAGGGCAATGCAATGCACCTTGAGCCTGTTGGAAATTTCAATTAGCTCAGAAATTTTGCTCCTAATCCCATTGGAATTCCATTGCAATATGCGGAGTTCGTTTATTACTGCCATTATTTAAATAGAGAGAGAATTTGACCCAGTATGGCTTGCCATTTGTTGGCTCCATTGTCGTTAGTTATTGTTTGAAAGAAATTGATTACCTTACTCACGATGGCCATTATTTCCGGGTTGTTTAAGAAGGTGAGTAGCTGTTGCAGGAGGCTCCCTAGATTTCCAGGATCAGGAGGAGACTGTCTAGGCCATACTGGTGTTGATCGACTGGCTGATTGCCTAGGCGTGCTTGTTGGGAGCGATGGGAAATGTTCACGATTCAATGCAGGTGGAGCTGCCGAGTTAGCGGGTGCTGCTGCGCTGGCGCTTTGGTATCTTGGCCTTTTTTGTTGCTGTCTGCGGTCGATGGCTTCTTTCACCGCGACGCACTCTTCAGCGTTTGCCCAATGCGATTGTCCGCAGTTGCCGCATTTGGGAATCGCCGCCTGGCACAGAGAATTACGGTGCCTCCCGGCGCATTTCAAACATCTCTCGATACCGAAGCACGTCCTGGATGTGTGATTAAAGCCTAAACATCTGTAACATTGGATATATTTAGTGTTATTTCTGTATTTGGACCATTGAACGCAAGTATAGCAGAGCCTGTTTATTTTGAAGATTGCCTGTGCTTGAGTGCCTGGAGGAAACATACAAATGAATATGGGGATTAAGTTGTTAGTTTCTTTTTGTTTTATTTGCACGATTTTTGTTGGGGGAAAACTCAATTCAGTTAGCTCGTTTTTTACGTCCTCGGCAGTGGTCCCTTTACTCAGCCCTTTGAGCACTAACTTGACCAGGGCTTCCCCTGGAAGCGGGTAAGTGTGAAAAGGAACCTTTTTTTCCTCTAGAAATTTATTTACTTTTTTTAAAGTCGGCTTCAGTTTTAGTTAATAAAATAGTTTTTTCACGGGTGCATTTAACGTCGACGGTTTTCGATGTTAACTCGTTTATTTTTTAAAAAACATAGCCGGGTTATCTAAATGTTTATGAATTATTATGGGAGGGATTTTTTTGAGCTCCTTTTCCTTTTGATACGAATTGTTTAAATTAAAACTCGGGGGGTCTTCAAATTCGTCTATATCTAATGATTCGAATGAGTTGTTTACCTCTACGTTGTAAATAGTTTCCGATGTTCGCAGTGGTTCGATGGTGTCCAATGTTTTTTTGCCTTTTGGGCAGTGAATTGATGAGAGGCGAATCCGGCTTGGTTTTTCCTTTGGAGGTTGAGGGCTTGGACGTTGGAGGCTTTAGCGGCCTCGTTCGAGCCCGCCCCGACGCCGAGTTGGATTCAGTGGGCATTTTATAAATGCAATGAAGATTCGATAAAAATATAACTTCAAGTTGAGTGAAATATTAAATCCTAACTTTGAAACAATAAATAATTAAAATAAAAACGAAATAAAATGAAAAAATAGCTAAATTGATTGGGAGCGAAATAAACAACGCGCTGTTTACGATCACGGCCAATTGGAAGTCGTAATGAATATTAAAATTTAAAATTTATATGATTAATTATAGAAAAATAATTGCGAGGTTTAAATTCAACTTTTTTCTTTATTACGTAGGCTATAATAACTCCGGAACTACTTGACGGATTTTTATGGGGTTTTTTTCGAAATATAGAGAATTTAATTTTTGAAAAATCTGGTGTGAACACAATGTGTGCAGTGCAACCAATTACACCAGATTTTTTTTTTATTACGCAACACAAAAATGTCATTCACCCCCCCCCTTAAATCAACCGATCCGTAACAAATTGTAACTTATCATATTTTGTCGATGAAAGTGAAATTTCTATAATAAGAAAGCTGATTAAATAAAGACTATATAGAAGATGATGATATAGTTTCTATTAAGTTATTCAATATTTAGGGGGGGGGGGGGGGTAATTAATAAGCCCTTTTGCTCTTCCTACTAGCTCTCTTCTAGCATTACTAATAGATGTCATTTCATTTTTTAGAAAACCTCTTTTTTTTAACATAACTTGTAATTTATTATTATTTAATAGAATAGAAGAGTTTCTTTTAATTTTTTTTTTTTTATCTGTCAAAGGAATATTTAATAAAATATTAATATTAAGGTTGTTCGGATAGTACATCGTAAGTCATAATAGAATCTAAATTTTTTTTAAATAAAATTAAAAATTTGAATGCCAAAATTCCTTATTATAATTTAGTCGTGACCCATCATAGTTTATAATTGTCTTAAGTTAATAATTTAATTACCAAAAATAATAAATGAATGACTTTTGACTTGAGCAGTTTTTCACGTAATATAGATCTGGCAACATTGCATTCATCAACTATCTATTTTAAATCTTAAACGCCTTCAATTTTATTTTATTTAATATATTACAACCCAGTAGAAATTCAACCTTAAAATTACTTATTTTTAACTTATTTTTCTAATTTACTTAAAATTTTAAAAAAATTGGTTTTTATTTTTTTTATTTTAACTATTTTTATAAAAAAAATTAAAAAAAGTTGGTTTTTTATTTATAATAATCAGGGGGGGTGTTTTTGAATGTTTAATGCAAATCAGTTTAAACACAATGGACGATTTGCGAGAAAAAATATCGTTAAATGGAAAAAAAAAATGTAACTGACAGCGAGAAAAGAGTATTATTTTATGCGACGTTGCCAGACTGGTCTGAGTCTCATTTTTAAATATTGGCGACTGTCATTTTGGAGAATTTTTACGACTTTCTTGTTAAAATATCTTTAAAAGATTTTGGCAGAAACTTTTGATTTGAATTGAACTTTAATTGAACCTACTGGTCCGAGTCCTATTGGAAATTTAATTTATTTTATTATCAAAACTAGAGCCGACGTTTCGGTAACAGATGGAACCATCTTAATGCCTGAAATAAATATATCCTCGCCAATTTATATAATGCAATTCACTCTTTGACTATGGTGTAAGAAATTAAATAATTTTGAAAATTAACATGGTCGAAAGATTTACAATTGTATGTCCAATATAACTTGCAGAGGATATATATTTATTTCAGACATTAATCTGTCCCCTGAAGATGGTCCCATATGTGACCGAAACGTCGGCCCTGGTTTTAATAATAAAATAAAATAAAAACTAGTTGCATTGCTTATTTTTTTCTACTAAAAAATTTTAAAAATTCTGATGACCACAATAATTTAATTTTATCAATGAGAAAATAATAAAAATCTGGTGTGTTTTTTGCACAGCACACAACTTTCTCTTGGAAGTTGGGTTCTTTGCTTGTCACACCAGATTTTTTGTGTCCACATATAAAAAAATATTTATATTTTGCTACCTCAAAATTAATAGAATTTAATAAAAAAATTGATTAAAAAATAAATAAAATTTGCATTTATTTCATAAGTATTATAATAAATTTCATAACGAAAGAAAAAAAAAAAAAATGAAAATTTAGGGCAGATGATGCTGCTGATTGAGGATTATTTTCACTGAATTGAGGTTCAATGGCGCATCGAACCCGTTAGAAAAGTGGCACACACACACACACACACACATTGAATATTTGTCATAATTTATGGGGATTGAATGAGTGAGTGAGTGAGTGAGTGTTCCGGATTCAGGCACATTCAGATCAAAAATCGATATTCAAATAAAATAAAATATATTCTCTATAATTTTATATTTCACACACACAAACATATTTTAAATATCTAATCGATTTTTTCCTTTTGCCGTTAATTACTAATACAGTTAGTCGCAAAAAAAAAAATCTGGTGTGACTGCACAGCACACAACTTTCTCTTACCTTCGGTAATCGAAAGTTATGTTCTGTGCTTGTCACACCAGATTTTTTGTGTCGACATGTATTTAGTTTCCGACAGTAGGGTACAATTGAATTCAAGATGTAAAATTTATAAGTATGGGAAAATATTTATATTTTGTTACCATGGCAACCATTTCTCGTATCTTCCCTATGAAATACAAGAGTAAAGTGGTCTTCAGAAGATTTCAATTGCAAAATGAGAATATACATTTTAAAGAGAATCTAAAAAATAATTGATTTTTGAATTTAAAAAAAAATCGTTGGAGCAAATTTTGAGAAAATCGAAAAAAACTGAAAAAGTACATCAGTAAAGTACTAGTACTCTTTGGCCGATTTTGATTAAAAGCTTATTTTTCCGGTCCCGGGGGGTGTTTAACTTAAATATAAAATTTCAACCTCATAGCTCAATTCCTTCATGCTTAAAATTGAACACACACACACACACAGACACACACACAGACACACAGACACACACACAGACAGACCATGTCGCGAAAATCACTTTTTTGGATTCAGGGGACCTCAAAACGTGAAGATCCATCAAAATCTCGACATCGAATTTTTGACATGAAACCAATACTTTCTCTCTATATATATATTACATATATACATAGGTAAGAGAAAGTAAAAAAATAAATAAAATTTCGAAATATTATATTCTTAGAAAGAACCATCATCTCTATATTCTTTGATTTAGACGGGGCTCTTTTACATTGTACTAATTTTTTGGAAAGGCATTGGCCTGTCATACAAATGTAATAATTATAAATATAGGAGATTCCCTACCCCTTAATTGAATTAGTGATAGTCTAAAACCACCACCAGAAAATTCCCTACCAATAAAAAAAAAAAACTCCATGAAAGTCTAATACTTTAAGAAACTAATGAAGTTAGTCAAAAAAAAGAAATAATTTCGAAATATATTCTTAGAAAGAACGATCCTCTCTATATTCTTTGATTTAGACGGGCTTTAGGCTCTTTTAGATTGTTCTAATTAATTTTTTGGAATGGCAGATTGGCCTGTCATACAAATGTAATAATTATAAATGTAGGGGATTCCCTACCTCTTAATTGAATTAGTAATAGTCTAAAACCACCAGCAGAAAATTCCCTACCAATAAAAAAAAAAACTCATAAAATTATAGTTAGAAACTATGTGTAAAAAGAAATAATATGGAAATATATTGAAAAAGGTTGTAGAACATTTTTTTTTGCTTTAGATTTCCGATTTTGACCTCAATAAAAAAAACTCCATGAAAGTCTAATAGTTTAAGAAACTAATGAAGTTAGTCAAAAAAAAAAGAAATAATTTCGAAATATATTCTTAGAAAGAACCATCATCTCTATATTCTTTGCTTTAGACGGACTTTTAAGCAATTTTGAGACGCCATTGGCCTGTCATACAAATATATAAATTTTAAATGGAGGAGGTCCCTTACCTCTTAATAGAATTAGTAAGAGCCTAAAACCACCACCAGGAAATTCTCTACCAACAAAAAAAAAGTTTAAGAAACTAATACAGTTAGTCAAAAAAAAAAAAAATAATTTCGAAATATTATATTCTTAGAAAGAATCATCATCTCTATATTCTTTAGAATTAGATGGGCTAAAGGCTCTTTTACATTGTCCCGGGCGCAATTAAGGAACGCTCGAAGGACATATCAATTTAATTGGCTTGTCCTGCAGGGATAATATCATGGCCTTGGGGACTTTATTTTGAAAACTACCCCAAATTATCTATATACCGGTATAATTGTAGGTTAACTCGCTTAGAAAAGACAAAAAAAAAAATACCTTTTTTGTTTTTTAACGATGAAAACCATTCGTTAAGTTACCCTTACAGTTAAACAAAATAAGAGATAAAATCGTGAGAAACCCTCGAGTTTTTTTTTTTTTCACCACCTAATGATTTAACCATTTTTTATAACGAAGGGTTATGTTTATATTTATATACTCTCTACATCTCTTTCATTCTAGTAATATAAATATATTCTTTGTGTTTGAGACTCTTTGAATGCTTATTAACTTTTTTTTTTTTAATCGTCATTAGAATTAGAAAATTTTACGATCCATAATTTTTTGCTATAAAAAAAAAAAAACTCGTAAATTAATGTCTACTTGAAAATATTATTTTAATAAAATAAATAGTAATTAAAAAAAAATTTAAATAATAATTTAGTTGATTAATATGCATTGTTGTTTTTTTCTTTGTTGTTTATTAATTAAATTGAAATTTTTCTATTATTAATAAATGGAATGCACGTACGCACGTAGGTATTATTATTAATAGTCCGAAATAATTAATTACAAATTCGTGTTGGTCGTTTGAGGGGGGCGGACTCCGTTATGGCAAAGGAATGAATAGACGAAGAAGAAGAAGAAGAAACGTACGTAATCTCTCTCTCTGTCTCTCTAAGAAAGGAATGTCCTGTCCTCGGTTGGAATTTGACCCGACCGAGACCGGGGTTCCGTTAAGAGGAAAGTGTTAACGCTTTTTATTTTAATTCATTATTATATAATATATAAATCAATCCAATAACGGATGACAGACAGACAGACAGACAGACAACTCGCTCACTCAAAATCGATTAATTTTATCGGCACCCGCACATTAGGTAAGATTTTTTTTTTTATTCTCTTTGAATCATGCAAATTTTTTAAGTTCGTTGACTTGCAACATTCGACCTCAACGAGATGAGATCCCGGATGTTTTTTCTATTTTTCTATTTTGCTCTCTCTCTCTCTCTCTTTCTTTTAATAAAAAAAATGCCAGAAATTTTTGTTTTTTTTTGACAGAATGCACCCTAACCTAACAACAATTTCTATTTTATATCGTAAACAACAAATACTTCCCCCTCCCCCTCTTCATATACCATCCAAATACGAAGAATATAATTTATTAAATACCATTTAAAGAGATGTAGGTCTAGATATGTTATATATATATATATATATATATACTAAAAATCAAAGAGTTTTTCATCTTATGTATTCGCCAAACATTTTAATTTAATAAAAAAATTAATTTAATTTAAGCAATTAAGTAATTTAAAATTATTTAGTGAAATATTTATGCAAATTAATATCCAAAAATGAATTCCCATCAATTAAAAATTATGAAATAAATCAATTAGAACGTAGACTACGGTGTAATTTTAATTTTTATTTATTTATTTATTCATTTTAATAGCAAATGTTAAATAAACAAGAACAATGAAATTAAAAAGCCAAGAAAAATAAATGGCAAATAATTAATGAGATGTAGAATATATATTTTTATAAACTTTATTTTAAAATAAATAGATATATTGAAATGCATTTGTAATCATATGTTAAGATATTTAAAAAAAATAAATAAATATTTTGAAATATTTATCAAATTACATATCTGACTGATGGTTATTAATGATTATTCAAATTAATTGAACAATTAAATTTTTTTTTAATTTATACAAATCTGATATTAATTAGCAATGAAAAATGAATAAAATAGAAATAAAAACAATTAAATTTCAACAATTGCTCATTTTTATTTACAGATGTCTTGTATTATCGAATTTTTAGAAATAAAGAAAAAAGAAAAATTCAGAAAAAATTTCATTTAATTGAAAACTCAAGCGAGCTATTTCTTTTCTATATCTTAGAAGAAATAAATAATTATTTTTTTTATTTGTAACCTGAAGATAATCCCAATAATAGGATCGAAACATGCCGCTTCTCAATTGGCTCCTTATCCTTTATTTAGCCCCAAAGAGATTCACAAACAAAGAATATATAAACAACCAATTAAAGGGGATGTAGAATGTATATACATTTAATTAACCAAAAAAAAAAAGAAAAAAACTCTAGAAGAGGAAGGAAACTAATAAAAATATTATATCCAGGTAAATGAATAAACAAAAAGGAATATTTTCGCATGCAATAGATAGAAAGATGTAAAAGAAAGAGGGGTCGGCTCCTGGCGCTCAGCTGATGCTGATGCTGATGCTGATGCTGAGAGGATTTTCCAAGAAGGGCCCGCGAGTGTGTCACTAGGTGGGAGGTCAAGAGCCTGGCCGGGTTTGTTACCTGTTAGTTAATGGAGGGGGTGGAGGGGGGCTCCGTCCCCCCTCCGTCCACGTCGTCCACCCTAGCTGCGATGGCTCCCAATTTCCCTTCAGTCATCCGTTGTTATTCGTTCCGTGCGTGTCCCCCCCCCCCCCGTGCTTTTTTGTTTTATTTTATTTTTATTGTGTTGTTATTTTGTTTATATTAATCAGGTGTAGCGTTCGGCCGGAATGCGGTTTAATTTCGGCGGCGGCGGTGGTGTTGGCGCGCAATGGCTTTTATTTGGTTTACTCGCCCTGGACGCCAGCCTCGGGGTCGTGTGCCGCCCTCAGGACAGCCCTCCAGGTCAGTTTGACCTCATCTTCTTTATTTATTTATTTTTATGTCAACCATAAAAGGAATTTCCTATAAGAGAGCTTTCTTTTCTCTCTAGAAAGATCTTTTTAAAAACTAGCATCTCAAAAATTCATATTTTAATAAATTAGAGACCGTTAAATTCTGTCTCCAAAGAATACTTAATTTTTTTTTTTTTTGAAAGGTGGTAATAGCTACATAAATCTCTTTGTGCCATTTTTTTTAATTATAACAAGTCAAATAAATTATCAATATTTGATTTATATCTCTCACTCGTTTCACAAATTGATTTACGTATATTTAAATAAAAATTAACTAAATAATAAATCTCTTCTTATCTCTGAAATATAATTAGATATTATTTTCAAATATCATATTTCTTATTGTTATTTTTTAAATAATTAAATAAATTCATTGACAATTATTAAATTTAAATTAATTAAATAAATAATAAAAATAAAAGATTTCAAATCAATTAAATTTTTTTGAGGTTAGTATAAAAATGGATTTCGTTCAAAGAGATGTAGATTGTATATACGCCTATATCTAGACATCTTAAAAATGCAAATGTCAATTTGTTTCTTTTTTCTTTAAGTCATTTCTCTCTTCGAGGTCAAAAACTTTAGATAGTGCCCCCAAATAACCTGTAAAAATTTCTACAAGCAAATGGTGGCTCAACACATTATTAATAAATAAATATTGTCTATATGTCGGGTTCTTATTATTTTGTCTAACCCCTGTACAAACAAAAAAAATACAAAAAATATTCATTTTTAAACTTGATTCCTTGTGATTTTACATTTATATGCTATTATTTATCACAAATCTTAAATTAAAAAGACTCTGATGTTAAGCAAAAACTATCCTAATCATAATTATAGGAAAAAAAATATCTAATTTCTACAATTGATCAAAAAAATCATTTTTAGCGTATGAAAAACGAAAATTTCATATGCAGAATCCAGACGCAACAATCGTGTTGGCCGGTTTAATCAGGGCTGTCCTGGGGCGTGCACCTGTGCCAGCACGGAGGCGCCAGTCCCAAAGGGAGCCCCGGAGTGCGCCTTCCAAAGGGCGCCGGTGGGGCCTTCCAAAGGAAGGCGAGACGAAAAGCCAAAGGGCGATGAAGGCGCAAAGCCAAAGGGCGACGGAGGCGCCTTCCAAAGGATGCCCGAGGCGCCTTCCAAAGGGCGCCGGTGGGGCCTTCCAAAGGAAGGCGAAGACGAAAAGTCAAAGGGCGACGAAGGCGCAAAGCCAAAGGGAGATGAAGGCGCAAAGCCAAAGGGCGACGGAGGCGCCTCCAAAAGGGCGCGGTGGGGCCTTCCAAAGGAAGGCGAAGACGAAAAGCCAAAGGCGATGATGCAAAAGGGCGACGGAGGCGCTCCAAGGATGCCGAGGCGCCTTCCAAAGGGCGCCGGTGGGGCCTTCCAAAGGAAGGCGAAGACGAAAAGTCAAAGGGCGACGAAGGCGCAAAGCCAAAGGGAGATGAAGGCGCAAAGCCAAAGGGCGACGGAGGCGCCTTCCAAAGGGCGCCGGTGGGGCCTTCCAAAGGAAGGCGAAGACGAAAAGCCAAAGGGCGATGAAGGCGCAAAGCCAAAGTGCGCCGGTGGGGGCCTTCCAAAGGAAGGCGAAGACGAAAAGCCAAAGGGCGATGAAGGCGCAAAGCCAAAGGGCGCCGGTGGGGCCTTCCAAAGGAAGGCGAAGACGAAAAGCCAAAGGGCGATGAAGGCGCAAAGCCAAAGGGCGACGGAGGCGCCTTCTAAAGGATGCCCGAGGCGCCTTCCAAAGGGCGCCGGTGGGGCCTTCCAGGCGCCGGTGGGGTTCGAAGGAAGGCGAAGACGAAAAGCCAAAGGGCGCCCGAGGCGCGCTTCCAAAGGGCGCGGTGGGGCTCAAAGGGCGCCGGTGGGGCCTTCCAAAGGGCGCCGGTGGGGCCTTCCGAAGGAAGGCGAAGACGAAAAGCCAAAGGGCGCCGGTGGGGCCTTCCAAAGGAAGGCGAAGACGAAAAGTCAAAGGGCGACGAAGGCGCAAAGCCAAAGGGCGCCCAAGGCGCCTTCCAAAGGACGGCGGAGACTCAAAGCCAAAGGGCATTTTCGTGCCTGGGTCCTTGGTCCGTCGCAAATGAGAAAAATTTATTTCAAAAGAATTGGCTGCCAATCATTTGAAATAATTGGCGTAACTACTGTATATTGAATGGCGCCCCGCCGCGGGTACAAGAATGTCGCCCCTCCCCTCCAAAAAAAAAAAAATAAAAAAAAAATTGTTAAATAAATGTAAATTTTAAATAGCTTTTTTATTTAAAAAAATAAAAGGGGAATGAATGGCTTCCCCGAGACTTTCTCGTATATTCTTTTGGAATTATATCTGGGTGCGTGTGTGTGTGAACACGATAGCTTAAAAAGGCAAGCAGCCAGATCGATGAAATTTGGTATATACTCCTTACACTAAAATTGTAGATATATATCAACTTTTGGAGTAAATACTTCACCTGGAAGTAGTACTTTACCTAATAAGTTTTTTTCAAAAATTATAAAAGCTTATTAAAAGAGCTTATGTAGAGACTCCGGTGTCTGTCTGTCCGACCGTCCGTCCGTCTGTACACAAAAAAAGTACGGCCTGAACTAAAGGTCGTAGAAAAATAATACTTACATATACCGATTCAGTATAAAAAACTGGTCCAGGGAAAAATACGTTTTGGTTGCTAGCACTTCCGGTTTTTTAAATATTTAAAATTTTTTAATTTTACATTTGGGTCATTCCACGTCAGTTCAACCAGGCCATTTCACCCAAAATCTCAGATTTTTATGAAACTTGGTATGTTTGTTCTATGTATAGAGATAAGTAACAGCACCAAATTTCGATTTTCTATCTCACTTAGTTTTCGAGTTATGGCACTTTAAAGTTTTGATTTTTTCACCTTCCGCGGCTTGGCTAATGCCAAACAAAATGTGACATGGAAGAGAAAATAATTTCTCATTTACTTATTTGACACCCAATCTTGATGAAATTTTTTTGGTATGTTCTTTAAACAATAAGGAATTAGAAAAAAAATATATCACGAATCTAAGTTAATCCTAAAATATAAAAAAAAATTCATATTGTTGATTTTTTTTTAGTTTTGAAAACGCAAACATGGTTTAGCGCTAAAGCCGATATCTCCAAAAGGGAATGAGATATTCAAGAAATTTTTTTTTCTAAATAATCTGCATGAAATGGGCTTTAATTTAGTAAAATAAAAATTTTGTGTATTTTGTTCCCTCTATTTCTTAAGTCCATTGCAAGTTTCAATATATAGTTTTACATGTTAAAAAAATTTCAAGGGCAAAATGAAAATATACATTTTAAAGAGCATCTAAACAATAATTGATTTCTGAATTTTAATAAAAATCTTTGGAGCGAATTTTGAGAAAATTGAAAAAGACTGAAAAAAGTACATCAGTAAAGTACTAGTACTTTTTGGCCGATTTTGTTCAAAAGCTTATTTTGAGTGTCCGGGGGGGGTACCTAACTTAAATATAAAATTTCAACTTCCTAGCTCAATCCTTTTATGCTTTCATTTAAACAATGTGTTTTCGTCTGTGTTCAGTAATAAGCACACACACACACAGAGTTCATTTTAAATCATGAAAGAATTGAGCTAGGAGGTAATTTGAATAAATAAATATTTTTTTATTAATGAATATTTTTTTTTTTCCTTGTCTATGAAAAAGAGGATAGTGATAGTTCGCGTGGAGGAAAGAAAGAATTATCAAAATCTAAGCTACCGTAGCATTCGCCAAACTTGAAAATCAGTACAGGTCTAATCACTTAAAAAATTTTTTTTTTTTCATAATTTAGTTGGGGGGGGGCGCCAAAAATGACCTAGCACGGAGGCGACAACTTACCCAGGAACGGCCCTGGGTTTAATAATTAAATTTAAATTAATTAAATAAAAATAAATAAAAGATTTAATTTAATTCCAATCAATCAATTTTTTTGAGGTTAAAATATAATTGGATTTGTTTCAAAGAGATCTAGATTGTATATAAGCCTATATATAGCCATCTTGAAAATGCAAATGTCAATTTTTATTCTTGTTTTTTTTTTCTTAAAGAATCCTTCTCTCTCTTATATTATTATTTTAAAAAGTTAAAACAAATTCCAAAAAATAAAAAAACTTGAAATATAATACAGAATTATTAGAAAGAGATTTACTTTAAAATGGAAAGAGAATACAAGAAATTTCTAAAACAGTCGCCCATAGCCCTGGTGAGTTAGTTTTTATTATTTTCGTGATCTATCATTCATAAATTAAACTATCATCCATCTGATCTGATAGGCCTATATATAAAAAGTCTTTCATCACAACATAACGTTATATTTTTAAAATGTTAAACTTTAGAGGGGAAGATAATTGCCCTTGTGCAGGTTGATCTCTGGCGGCCTTCAAGGGTCACTCAGAGGCCCCCGCAGTTGTGGTTACGGGATCAGACGGGGGGGGGGGGGGCTTGAAGGACGGCTGCTTACTAATCAGACAATTTTTTTTTTTTTTTTTTTTTTTTGCTAACGGAACAAATGATGACGAGAGTGAGTGACCCTAACGAGATCTCCCCCTCTCTCTGACTTTTGATTCAACAAACGCGCACACACACCTGTTTATTTATTTCCTTTGGTCCATCATTTACTTTTCCTTTTCTTAAATTTAATTAATTTATTTTTTTTTAAATTGGGAATCTCGTTGCTGGTCGCACAACTTTCTCTTACATTCGGTAATTGAAAGTTGTGTTCTGTGCTTGTCACACTAGATTTTTTGTATCGGCGTGTATTTAGTCCCGACGATATATTAGAATTCAAGATGTAAAATATATAAGTATGGGAAAATATTTATATTTTGTTACAATGGCATCTTTCTTTTCAAGTAAAGTGTGATTCAAACAATTTTGAGAGCAAGATGAGAATATAGAAGCATCTAAAAAATAATTGATTTATTAATTTTAATCAAAATCTTTGGAGCGAATTTTGAGAAAATCAAAATAAGTGCATCTGTAAAGTACTAGTACTCTTTGGCCGATCTTGTTCCAAAGCTTTGTGTCAGATGCTTAACTTAAATATAAAATTTCAACCTCGCAGCTCAATTGATTCATGCTTTATTTTGGACAGATCATTTTTCGGGATCCATTTTGTTGGACTCAAAACGTGTATTTCCATCAAAATCTTGACATCGAATTTTTCACTTGAATGCAATACTTCCTATATATTAATATATATAAATTAGAGAAAGAAAAAAAGGTCGAGTGCAAGCAATTTGATAAAAAGGATCTAAAATCCGAAGATCTCGATTCAGAATTTGGATTTGGATCTAATTTTTGAAAATCATATTAAGTTGGGGAAAATTATCTTTTCCCTTGCCGCATCTAAATTCAAATCCTTTTTGGATTTTAAAACCTATTTTTTTTTAAGGAAAGTTTTTGCTGGAATGTTCCGTAATTTGGTGAAATGGGAACATCTAAGAGTACAAATTGTAAAATAATATAAATAATCATAATTGGAGAATAAGAGTTGGTTTCCAAAGAGTAGATATTCTAGACCAGCAGTTTTTAGGCAGAATTACTTGATTTGTATTTATTTATTTGAAAATGTACATAGGGTCTCAGGCCCCGCTTAGAGTATAAGTTTATGAGTAAAAAAAAGGTATATATAACAAGAAAATGTCATAATATTGAGGATCGCCATCGGCAGCTAGTTTGAAGGCTAATTTGACTCTAATTAGAACCCGGCAGGTGAATCGCTATTAGGAATCAATTTGGCCAAAAGGGGCTCGACGAAAACTGGCTAATGCATTCCCACGAGAGGGTTATTCCAAAGCCTTCTACTGCGACAAACGACCGGGACATTATCCCAGATCTGTGAATAGGGCAGGAGAGGGTGATCTCGGTGTGAGAGGGTTAAATAGAAGTGTCGTTCTGGTAATTTCTACTTTAAATTCTTGAAATTGTCAGTCAATCTTGAACCCGGTATTTCGTAGTTGGTTTGGGTGTTATATGAACAAGCAATTATAATTTAGAAAGGAAAAAGGGTAGCTACCCTGGTAGGAATTGCCAATGCTGACAATTGGCCGAACCTTTGGCCAGTTGTCATTTGCCAAGCCTTGAGTAGTGACTATTTGGCCAAGCCTGGTCCGAGGCTTGGCCCAATGGTATTATATTATTAAACCGAGCCTTGGGTAGACGATTGGGCCAAGCCTGAACTGAGGCTTGGCCCAATGGTTAATTGACCCATCATATAATTAAAAAAAAAAAAAATTAAATTAAATCAAGTGCTATTAATTGAAAAAACAGTAATATATATTTTAAATCTGGTGATTGTTTGATAAAGTTTATTTAGCTAAAATAAAAGGCAAATCAAATAGCTTAAAAAAGAGTCATATTAATATAACAACTGTGTACGAAGGAGTAAAGGCATTGAACAAATGAAGAACAAAACCAAAAAGCTCGAGTTCAAATCTCTCGAGAAACAACTTTTTTTTCCTCGAGGCTTGGATCGACCATCCATTTTTTGCTTTCCAAGGCTTGGACCAACTTTGGTTTTTTTGATTCTCGAGGCTTGGGCCAACCTTGGTTTTTTTTGATTCCCAAGGCTGGGTACATTGTTATCATTCCAAGGCTTGAGCCAAGCCTGGCCCAATTGTTAGACAAGGCTTGCCCCAAACCTCGCCCAATGCTCGGCACGATTGGTCCAAGCCTGGTCCGAGGCTTGGCCCAATTGTGTATTCCTACCAGGGTAAGGGTCATTTGATCCACCAGAGGTTTATAACAACATTTTCATTTAAGTATTATATAAAAGCTTTGGTAAATAAAAGGAAGCGATTAGCTAGCAATGACTCGATGTGAAACCAGATTATAATCAGGCACAATTTATTTTATAAACGCTATATAATTTAGACATTAAATATTTAAATGATAATTTACAATCGCACAATAAACAAGGATTTAATTTTATTTACACATTTTCTTTTTTTTTTTTTACTTAATAATATCGAAAATTTATTGATTGCTATATGATGATGACACCTTTCCTTTGATTTCGCCTCCCAATGGGTAATTAATTTTAATTATTTAAAAAGGATGAAGAACACGTCTTGTCCGATAGAGCATATCCAATTATAAAACTAGAAAAAAGGATTGCAAATAGTAGATGGAAAACTCAGCTCTGGGTGGAGATCCTGTACCCACTGGGCATTCTAGAATTCGCATCTGAGGTATTAACTGCCTTGAGAAACTTAAAAAATCGACGGGAACTAAAAACCTGTTATAGCAGATCGGAAACAATAAGGGGCTGATACTGCCTCTATTGAGGAGGCGATTAGCCGAGGGGATAAAGCAGTTAAGCTTATAATCCTGAGTTGAAGACAACTCGAGTTCAAATCCACCTCATGGCAATAAATTATCCAACTCTATTTGAGATGCCTCCTCCTGAGGAATGAAACAGAAACCCACCTCAGTATCATTCCCATGAGAGTTACTCTTCAGAGTAACCACAACGTGTCAAGTCTGGCACTAATGACTGAGAACTGCCTCTATCTGCCATTTAATTGTATTCTAAATAACTAAAAGAGAGTAGGAGATGTAAGAAAACACAGGGAAGAAAGTTAGATATGGCGGAATGGGGCTTTGGGGCTAAAAATATGAAGGAGCTGAGTAAGGAATGAAAAGATCCTCGTGGCAGAAGCAACGAAAAAGATCCAGGAAAGTAGGTTGGGTTGGTTTGATCATGTGATGAGGAGAGAAAAGGATTATATGGAAATAAGAATGTTAGATTTGAAGATGGAAAGGAAGGCCCATAAAAAAATGGAAGGACTGCGTAATTGAGGACTGCAGGCAGAAGGGATTTTGGTGTGAGGACGCGCATGATAGGGCCACGTATGCCTGCCATTTAATGGTATCCGAAATAAATAAGAGAGTAGGAAAGATTTGAACTCACATCGTTTGCTGTTAGGGTGGCGTATGATTAACTCTCCCGCCGTTCTTTTTGAGTTATTTTAGCTTAGTCTTCTATCGATATCCGACAACACTATAAACTTTCTCCGTAGGCAACGGACTCCCTTCCCCTGTTGACGAAAAACATGTAATTAGATTACGTAGAATCATTATCCTCTACTCTATGGCACTAACCAAATAAAGGATTGCAAATAGTAGATGGAAAACTCAGCTCTGGGAGGAGATCCTGTAGATTCTAGAAATCGCACTGGGCATTTGATTTCTCTTCCAAGGCAACTGCCTTGAGAAACTTAAAAAAGGGGGGGGGGGTTCTTCCTTTGAAAACTCTACGATACACCTTTTTTTTGGTGAATTTCCACATAACAAAAAACTCACAATTTTCTCTAAATCTTTTTAAACAATAATTTTTCAAATTTTTAAATCCACTAGGAATTTTTGGGGTTATATGGGTCGTTTTGATAACTTACCCACCCCAACATTAAAATAGCCTCCCTATGGGGAAATACATGGTGTTTGTCCTTCAGCTATTAAAATAGCTGAAGGACAAACACCATGTATAGCGGATTAAAATAGCTGAAGGACAAACACCATGTATTTCCCCATAGGGAGGCTATTTTAATGTTGGGTTAGGTAAGTTATCAAAACGACCCATTATTTAATATTAATTTTCATTATGAATAGGGAAGTATGAAATATATAAAATACTGTATAAAAACAAGTAGAAAATAACTTTGGAACCACTCATCCGATAAGGATCAAACTTTATCTTCGTTTTAGGGAATCCTAAGAGGTCCGTAGGAGGCAGTAAAGAAAAAACGTTATCAAAAAATTTTCAGTATCCCAAATAAATCAGGTCTTTTTATTGAAAATTGATAACTTGAATTCTGGACCTTATAAAAACAATCAAGATTGCTAATTAAATTAATCCTTTTGTGCCTATATCTACTTAAAGAGGGTCCTGAAATTTCCTTCTGGATTTTTTCTGTATATCTTAATAGTTACAACATTTTCACTAAAGTTTAGTGTAACTTTGATAAGCATAAAAATACTTTTCTGGAAAAAAAATAATAAATAATTATCATATCTTCTTGCCGGAAGATATTTTCTTTTGTTGATTGTTTCGCTCGGGTGACGTCCGAGTCACTCACTCAATGATAGTCTGCCTGCCTACCCGCCTAGGCCAGAGAGACACACGAAACAGTTATCTCTCTCTCTGTGTGTGCTACTCTGCTTTTTTAAATCCAATTAAAAAAAAAATCTAAAAAAGATTTGTATCGTTATTTGTTCTAGATGCTGCAGCTGATGACAGGTACTCTCCTCGAATTATCGTCGACGACGGCCATGATGATCGTCTTCATCATCATCATCATCATCCTCATCAACAAGCTGGACCGATCTCTTCTCCCCGTTGGGTTCCTGTCCCTTTGATCACACCTAAAGGAGATATCATTCAAACACGTGTAGAAAAGAATTTAAACACTCTTGTTAGAATCAATCAAACGGATAATCGAGAAAAGGGGAATTTGTATCATTTAGTCTCCGGGTTTGTTAAAAATAATATCGACGATCTGACTAGACCATTGAGTAAACTTTCCAATGCCACCAGACGAATCTCTACTCAAACAATTCAATCTTTAGACAAACTTATCATGGATCATATGACGAAAAAGGTCTCAACAACAAGACGACCCATTAAACGACCCCACCGACCGAATAAACGACCTTTGGTTGTCGTTCGGCCGGTAATTGTGACACAACAACCACCAACTCCGCCGCCTACAATCCCCACTCATACCTCATCCACGATTACCATCATTAAACGACCAGCTGTCTTCCCGGAGGTGCCGAAACCTTCTGATCACATTGACGGAGGCTATTGGCAAGAGGTGATCCCCTATCCGTCGACACCCTCTACTCATTCACCACCTTATATTGATTTAAGCTACAAACCAGGCACAACCGCTCATCCTCCGCCGAATGTTATCGTCTACGAAGATGCCGTCCATACAAAACCCCCACCAATTCTTGTCCAAGATGTCCCCCCTCCGTACTATGGCCAGAATTCGTATTACGGTCCTAAACCACCACCTTCAGTGGTTGTTTTCCCAACCACACCGAAACCACAAAATGGTTGTCCTACTGTTATCGTGACAGCCACATCAAATGGTATTTTTAAGAATCGTAGCGTTACTGAATGCAACGATCTCAATATTGTGATCAATAATCAAATAACAAGTGCAACACCAAATCCTCCATTAGCATCACCGCCAATAGCCTCGCCTCCTTTAAATGACAATGGCGACTATCCTGACTACCCGACCATGCCGGGAACAGGGGATGGGGATAACAACAACAACGGGGACGGGACCACCACCACCACCACCACCGTTATAGAATATTTAAATCCTTTTGGATTGCAATTCTGGCAATACGTCTTTGCCCCTTTAGCAGTTCTCCTTGCTGCCGGAATCGGCATGGCGGCGCTCATGTTCCCTTGGGCATTCCCACAATACTGGTGGAGGAAAAAAGAAAAGTGGAAACGCAGCAGTACAAACACAAAATTAAATCTCATTAATGAATTAATGATACAATTAGAGCAATCGATAGAGAAATATCATCTCTTTGATCCAGGAGGTGATGATCATCATAGGGGGGTCGAGATTGGTCCAGACATAGCACGCTTTTTAAATAAAACCTAGTTTAACCTAATCAATTAATTATTTAATTAATTAACTAACAAGTCCATTTAATAGAAATATTACTCAGTTTTTATTCTAGATCTTATCAGAACATATAATTAATTATTTTTAACACGAGGTCGATGATGACAAACAAAAAATAATTTATTTTTACTTACCCTTCCTACTTAATATAGGCGAATATTTAAACAAAATTATTTTGTTTAAAAAAAAATTAATTAATTGATAAATATCATATTTCTTCAATTAATTATTTATTATTGGAAATATTTGTTGAAAATAAAATAAATAAAATGAAAAATTTAAATGTTTCTTAATAAAAGAATCAAATTTTTGAGGTTAAAACGAATGTTTCAAATTTCTTTCAACGGGATCTAGAATATATATAGCCATCTTGGAAATCAAACTATTATTGTTTATTTTATTTTTTTTGTCTTTATTATACTCCTTTTCTTTTATTTATTTTAGTCTATTATTAAAAAAAAAAAAACAATTAATTAAAAAAATTATATTAAAATAATAATGGTGTATATAAAAATGTTTATTTATTTTTGAGGTTAAATTTCCTTCAAAGAGATGTAGATCGTATATATTTATAATTCTTTTTTAATTAACTCGCTTTATCTATTTCTCAATGAATAAATATAAATTGATAGCCAACAAAAACAACTAAAAATCAAAAAAGATATACTTTTTCTTTTCTTGACTAAATTCCGTGGCGCGGAACTCAATATTTTCTATTAAATGGACTTTTACTTTAAATGTATATATTTATATATAAAAAAAAAAAAATTAAAAATTAACAATAATTTAATAGAGATAGATGTCTATAAATTTTTTAAATGCTCTCTAATAAACGGAAAAAATTTCTTGTTTTGGTTTTCTTATAAAAGAATATAACATTAGCCTATTCTTTGACATTTGATGATCTCTAATTCCCGCCATCACATTTTCACAACCAGCCAGATAAACATAAGATCGCAACAGTTGATTTGAAGACCTCAATTAAAATAAAATATTAAAAATTGTATACACTAGGTCATAAGTTTCGATTATAAATTAAAACTAATATTTATTACCATTAGAATTGTAATGTATAATTAATAAATATTTTGAAACATAGGCCTATATATTACAAATATTATACACTAGGTTATATGTTTCATAATATTTATTAATTATAAATTAACACTTACAGTTCTGATGATGACACAAGGACATAGAAATGCGCATAAAGTATTAATTTATAATTGAAACATAAAACTTAGTGTATAAAATTTGTATTGTATTAAATTTAATAAAAATTTCCACTAGGATTAAATTTTATATTGATGGAAACAAAATTAATTTTTTTTTTAATATGAGTCTTTTCCAATTTGTTAGATGTATTGAATCCAAAAAATTTTCACTAAATAGAATATTTGTGGGAAAGCTTCGAAAAATGTAAATTATGTATTTTTCTTTGATGTTCGTTTCCGCCCAATCAAAATATATTCCGTGATTTTGAAAAACATTAAGAATCATTGATTTATTATATTATTAATTAATAAAATAGACATTTTTGGGGCTTTTTTTGAATGATAAAGGAAAGGAATATTTTTTTTTCCTTAACATAACATATAGTTTTTGTTATATATTCTGAAACTAGACGTTCTCCCGAGTAAAATGATATATAACACATGGTATCTAACTTTGTTACAAAATTGTTAAATTCATTTATTTTATGCTGCACTTGGAGCATCGCTAATTGCCATATAAGGAAAGTAAAAGCAATTAATTAATTTTAAAATCAAATGCGGGAATTAATATTTATTTTATTTAAAAAAATTAATTAAATTAAATTAAAATTTAATCTTTTAAATCTCACAAATATTTTATGGAGAAAATAAAATAAAAAGAGCATTTAAAAAAAAAGGATAAATCTCAGATACGCTTGGCATTAAAATTTTCTTTTTTTTTTGGTGAGAGCATGTCTAAAAGAAAAATTTATATAATTTTAGTGTATTGATTGATGATGTTATTGTGATTAATTACTAATTAAATATTACTACTAACTTTATTGTATTGTTTGTGTATGCTGCTAACTCTCACTCACTCACTCACTATCTCCTGAGATCCCCGAAATCTCAAAAACAAGGTATGTGCAAAAATCTTGAGAGTTGCAAAAAAAAAAAACAAATTGGATTTAATCTTAATAAAAATGTAAAAAAAAAAAAACAAAAAAAAAAAAAACAATAATATCTGTGATGTTTAAACAGATTCAATCAAATTTTAATAATTATCAAATAATAATAGATAATTATTGAAATAAAAAAGCACTACAACAAAAATTAATAAATTGTTTAAATTTCTCATTTATTTTAATTGTTGCAACTTTTTATTTTAATAATTATTTATTAAATATTTAAACAAATATTATTTGATAAAATATAACTGTTAAGAAAAAATTATTAAATTTTGATTAAATTAGCCCTTTTTAAACGTCACAGTCTTTTGGAGCCCAAAATAAAATTATATAAAATTAAGAAAGAATAGATTAAACTTATTATTAAATTCAATAGGCGCAACAATATGAAATTTAAAAATTTTCATTGCTATGCCTTTTGATGTTAATAATTATCTATTATTTCTTAATCATTAGTTGATAATTTTATTTTGGGTTCCAAAAGACTGTGACGTTTAAACAGTAACAGTCAAAATTAAATTTAATAATTGTTCTTAACAATTCTTTTAATTTAATTAAATTACCAATTAATAAAAAAGGGGCAACAATGAAAACTTATTCATCGATGTTTGTTTTTATTTTAACAATTAATCATTATTTGAAAATTTTTGATTATTTCTAATAAAACAATTGTTTTTTTGCAACTCTAAACTTTATAATAATAATATAATTTCGCTAACAATTGAAGGGAAGAAAGGAAGTACCAGAAATAAATTCAAAAGCCCAATCGAATTTCAGTCCAAAAATGAATATAAGTTAGAGATAACGAAGGAAGAGGGAGCTTTTTAAAATTTCTAACTTTAACAAATTATTGCAATTATCTGGTCCTTTCGTACTAATATAATTTTAATTATTCTAGATATAAACCGACCTGGCTCACGGGTATATGGTATCCCTGACTTAAAATATATATCGTTGTGTTGTTTATATGGCGATATATAATATTTTTGACGTTTGAAAGTTCATTTATTTATTTATTTTCTACGATGTGAAGTGAGTTTCATTAAATTTCCAATAAAAAAAATGGAGTCCTACATCAATAAATAGATTAATAATCATAATGGAGAAATGGAGATATCAGCCAAATTGGAATGCTCTAGGTTCAATAAAACTTCCAGAATATGACGTTTCGGCCTGAATTTATTTGGCCATCTTCAGTTATTGGGAATTATACACATAGTAATGTGATCAAACAAGGATTTATCAATAATAAAATTTATTTGCTTCATTCAAAATTATAGGACTCCTGGGCCCAAGCGACTAAAATGCCCGTAACTATAATTTTACTTAGCCGACATGTCCGCATCATATATGGCCTAAGAATGAAAAGACACAAAAACCCTCTCCGATTTTATATTCATGTTATTGTTGTTACAGGACACGGAACGTACGTGCCTCTTCTATCCACGGCGAAACAACACTTACAGCCGTCCTTGACCAAAGAACACCACCTAAACTCAAAGAACAACAACGCAAATCGGCTCAAAAGGACGATGGAGGTGGACACAAGGGCGTCGCCGTCCCTGTGCCTGTCGACCAAATTGAGGAGACATTGAAGAAACATGAAACAAGAACCACCCGAAAGCCGCCTACAACAACAGCGACAACCAAAGATGGAATCTCTACGTGGATTTATCTATCGGGAAGTGAAAACGCCACAACATTGGTGGCATCATCAACGACAACAACGACAACGGTAGCTACGCCGACATCCACCCCCGAGGCGGAATCGCGTGCTACCACCGCACCTTCAGAGAAGAAGAAAGTAAAACGACGAAGACGGCCAACGCCGGCGGGAGCAGCGGCGACAACAAAAAAACCCTCAGCAAATGCCGTTGATGCTAAACCAAAACCTCCACAGAAACCGCTCTCCACGCAAATCTACAATTATCTAGCACGCGAAGTCATGCCAAGTGTTGGTGTTGGTCTTTTGGGTCTTGTCGTCACCGCCGGACTCGCCGGTCTATTCATGTATCCATTCGGTGGTGGAATTGCTAGACGAACATACGAAGTTGATCCACACGATACGGGAATCTATTACACAACACCTGAAGATAAACATAGCCACCGTGAAGAGGAGGTTTTCGGACAGGTTCTTGCTGGAATGAGCAATAATCCCGCATACGCGTATAACGAGGCTCAAGTAAATAATAATCAGGATCCGTATCACGCGTATTATCCTACAAAAAGATATCCACCTGCTGCTAATGAGAAACCGCTCCGGACTACATACCGTTATCCGACTACGACAACAAAATATCCAAATGTTGATGAGATTTCAATTACGGAATCGACCGAGGCAGCAGCAGCAGCCGTCGGCGTCGCCGCCGCTGCGCCTGCAAGACATCGCGATTCGTATCTTCCGACGTATCCATCACGACGATATTATCAAGAAGAATCATCGGAGAAGACGCCGTATCATCTGGTAGAAACGACAACAAAAGACAGCTATCTACCGGATAACTACGATATGCGGAGATATTCAAGTGCTAGAGGTCATATGAGTCCGAGAAATCTAAAAAGACAAAAAAGAGAATGATGATTCGGGCAACGAACTTGATTCTAATTTAATAACAACAACAACAACAATGATATCAACGACAATACCAGTTGATACAACAACAACAACTTCATCTCCCATCAGACGACGACGACGACGACGACACCGACACCAACAACGGAGGCGGCAACAACGACAACATCCAATGAAGAGACCACCTCAACAATTCTAGAAGATCTCAAAACAACAACAACAACAACAACAAAACCAATCACATCATCGCAATTACCGTTCTTAACGACATTTAAAGATAAAGAGAATCTCCTTCAATATGACGAGTCCTCAGAGCCCTTCACTCTCATGTCCCTTTTTCGGCGGATAGCCGCCTTTAAGCTCCGTTTAGGGCTCAATATGCTCAAAAGTACATCCCGGGCTTTCTATCGATATCTTGATGATGTTGAAAGGCGAATAGATAGGCGAAATGATAAAAAAGCCTCTTAGGAGCTTCCCAATTTTTTTTTTTTTTTCTGATGGAATGCGAAAAAGAAAGAAAAAAAAAACACAGCTTACCAAAAAAATAAAAAATTTCACTTTCATTTCATATTTATTCTCTCATTCTGATTCATCTTTCTTTAAATGACTGATCTATGGACTGAGTTTAGAAAAAGTTTGACAAAATAAAATTTCTATTTCCTTTACCTTAGGGCTGCTATCCAGGAGAAGTCTAAAAGAAATAAATCGAAAAATTATTTTATCTCACATGTTAGAAGTTGTTTAATCTTAAAACACTTACCTGGAAAAAGGTGAAAAATATATAAAGTCTGAGTTATTAAATTAAATTAATTAATAATAAATAAACAAATATTTTAATATTCTTTGACAATTGGTTTTTTTTTTTTTTGATATTTAATTAATAGATATCATATTTCTTTTTATTATTTGGAATTAATTAAATATCTCAATATTTATTGATAATAATTAAATTTAAAATAATAATGTATTATTATGACGCACTTACATTATTTCATCAATAATATACTTCTACATCCCTTTGATTTATGTTGAAATTCAATTCCAGTTTAACCTTAAAAACTTTTTAGATTAAAATTGTTTTCTTTAGGTAGAATCTTTTGAATTTCATAAAATAATTCATATTTAAATATAAAATCAAATTAAATTATATCAAAATTTAATAAATAATAAATTGTTCTATTTAAATGAGAGTTGAATGTCAATCATTCAAAGAGATCTAGATTATATATATCCATTTTGAAAATCAAATGTTAATAATATTTGCTCTTGTTTTTTTTCTCCCATTTATTATTATAAAAATAAAAATAAAATTTGTGAGACTATAAAATATGCTTAAAGATTAGACAATGTTAATCATAATGTCAAAATAATTAATTGGTAATTTTTTTTTTTGTTCTATAATGTCTTTAATGAATGAATTGCCTTTTCTCAGGGAGCTAAAATCTAAATAAAATAACTCAGACTATATTCTATATTTTTCTCCTTTTTCCTATATAAAAATCTTGTCTAGAAATTGGATAGCCCTGCTCTACAATATTGTTTTATACATATTATATTTTCTTAATTTATTAGATTTTTTTTAGTTTTATTTTTAAGATCTCACGTTTTTTTTTCGTACTTAAAACTCTTTGTCGCTTGTGATTTTTTATGTTTATTAAAATAATACTACATTATACATATTTAAAAAAATATATATTTATTTATTTATATTCAACAATTGATTGTTTATAGTATTCATAAATTGGCAATACTCATTAAATTAGCAACAATTTAAGCAAATTCTTTAAATTATTAATTCCACGAATAAAAGAATATAAAATAAATTATCTAATATGCTTGAATTGGCACTTAATGTATTCAAACAATGTACGTATATTTAGTAATTTTTAAAATATTCTTTTCTATTTTATTTAATCAACAAACAACACATATTTAATATCAATTCTCAAAGTAAATTTTTCATTTTTAAAAGATTCAATAATAATAATTTCAATTTAAAATTAAATATCATCGTTAAGAAGATATGATCAAAGAACAGTTTAAAGTTCCGTTATCGGTTCCATACCGGGCCGCGACTGAAAAAATGGCATGTTAGTATGATTCATTCATTCTTTTTACAATTTATTATTAAAAAAAAGCCGTAACAAATTTATATGAAGTAAAAAATATTAAAAACCCGGTTATCTTTTCAACAAATATGAAATCTTTTGTTTAAAAGGGATTCATAACCTTGTTTAAACAAAAAAAGAGATTCTTACGTCATAATTAGAACAAATATTGCATTTAACAATTAAATAAAAATTATTTTAATTGTAATTAAATAAGTTTAGGAGTGCTCTTGTGAATTATTTAGGTTTTTAAGATCTCGTCTTATAAATTATTAATTGAAAGAATTTCGATTGTTGTCCCGGAATAATTTCGAGATTGTTACATCTACGTCATTGCGAAGGGGAAAATAAACAAACATTTAATTATTAAAATTAATTTTATTTAATTGTTAACAATAATAATAAGTTAAAGAATAAAAGCTCAAGCGGCAAATGGTTTTGAGTAGACCTTTGATTGATTTGACAAGGGCTGGAGTTCTTATTTAAGGGCTTGCTGCCCTCTGACAGACCACAGAGAGGTTAAATTCGAAGACGCCGTCAACTTGCCAGTGGAAGGGAAAAACAAAAGACGGTCGACTCGCGCACTAAATAAAAATAAACTCTTCTTTCTTTTTGTTTGCTCTTTCTCTCTCTCTTTCTTTCTCTTTCTTCGGGATTTTAACGGTGAAATAAATAAATAAATAAATATTAATTGTAAATAAAAATTTTAGAGCTAAAAAAATAATGTTTATATTTAATAAATATAAATCTATTTATAATTTAATTCTTTGATTTTATTTATCCTCTTTACGAATTCTTTGTCGCCATCCATTTAGCATTTAGTTATTTTAAGTTGGCTAAAGTATTATTATTGCTAATTTAATGCTAATTGATTATTGAAATAAATGATTAATTAGACATTTGATAAAATAAATTTATAATAATCTTTTATTTCAATAATCAATAATAATTAATTAATATTAAATTAATAATATTTTTGCTTTTTTTTTTTTTTAAACAATTAAGAGCAAATATTTAAGTAGGTAAAAATGAATTTATTCAAGAATCTTCAAACAATCGGTAATGTAATTTTATTTATTTTTCATTGAACATGGAGGAGATTAATTTTAAGATTTAAACAAACCTAGTCAAGCTCTTCTCTTATCTTAAATATAAATCAAAAATTAATCAATTTTGAAAAAAAAAATATTTGATATTTATTTACTTCCTCTTTTTTTATTAATTAAATAAATTCATTTATAATAATTAATTAAATTGAAAATTCAAAATTAAATAAATAAAAATTAATCTTTTCTAAATTATATTAGGATTTTTATAATTTTAAATGATCAATATTTGAGGTTAAAAAAGGAATTTATTTATTCTCCAAAGAGATGTAGAATATATATAGCCATTTTGTCAAATCAAATATTAATGTTTGTTATGCCAAATTTTTTTTCTTCATTTAATTTAAAATAAATAAGTAAAAAAAAAAAAAAAAAACTAAAATTAATAATTTCCTTTTAAGATCCCTTTTAGAATTTAATTAAAAAAAAGAATTAAAATTAAAATTAATTAAAGATAGGAATTTTATATAAATATTTTTAGATTAGATAGATATTTAAATAGGAAAAATCAATTAAATCTTTTTTTTTTCTTAATTAATTAACATTAAAGAATAAGCCATTAATATATAAAATGGTAACTATGCATCCAATATATCTTTTAAATAAAAAGTGTTGCATAACTTACAGGCGTACACGGTAAGTGCTGCCTCTGGTGTCAGATTTTTGAACCACAATCTTGAAGAAGCCGAATATAACAAAAATTTCTCGATTTTTTTTCAACATTTTGAATAACTAGAAGTAAATAAGAAAAGTTTTTAGTCAAAATAAAATATAATTTGTTATTTTTATTAAGGAATATGAAAAATTTCTTTAAAATGAGCAATTCAAAGGATTATTATTATTATTAATGGAATATTTTGGTCTACCTATTCTACAAAATAAGAAAACTGAACAATTATCATTAAATAAATAAAATATCAAAACAATTAAAAATACAAAAATAATTAATAATTGTTTATTATTATTATTATCATATAAAAATGATTAATTATTAAATAAATATTTAATTAAAACAAAAAGTCACAAGAATTAAAATGTAATAAATTTGATGTATAATGAATTTGATTAAGTATTCTAATAAATAAATAAATAAATAAAACACACAACCAAGTGGGATTTTTTTTTTGATTCTTCAGCCAGTGACTTTTAAAAAACAAAAATATATAATAAATATTTTAACAATAAATAAAATATAATGTATTCTAACAATGACTTTAACAAATTGTTGCATTCTTCAAACATTTTGCGTTTCTTTTAATAAACGATTTATGCTAAAAAAAAATATAAAGTTAACACTGAAATTAGATAGGCCTATAATATTTTTTAATTGTCAATGTTTACACATGAATTTCTTTATTTTCATCTTGGGTTTTGTTAATGTTAATATTGAGCAAGAATAAAAATAATAGAAGAGGAAGGGTAAAAGATATTAATTAAGGGATGCAGAACTTATACAGACAATTGTAGACTTACCGACAGTAAAATCTCTGAAAAACGAATTTTTTCCATTTTTTTTCTAAGCTGATTTGTAAATTAACTTCAATTTATATTTACTTATGTTTTAAGAATTTTCAGATTTTAAAATTTTTTATAATTTTTAGATCTATTATTAATTAAAGTTATTTGTTTTCGGATAAACTGTGGTCTATATCTACTGAAAAACAAAACCAAGATGGCCGTCCCATTACAACTTCAGCGCCATCTGGGCTGAACTTAGAAACACGATTCTCAGTTATACCAACACCATCTACATGTCGTTTAAATTTTTGTATTTATTAAAATGCATGCTCTTATAATAAGCAAATATACATTATTTAGAAACAATTTAAAAATTGTAAATTCCACTTGAGTAATTTTATGCATTTTAATAAACTCAAAAAGTGTAATGTAACTTAAGGGACATTTAAATGACATGTGGAACTTTGAATTTTGTTCCTAAGTTCAGTCCAGATGGCTCTGAAGTTGCAATGGGACGGCCATCTTGATCATATATTGATTTACAATATAGATCAAGCTGGGGATATCGATCAATAAAATAATATTATTTATTAAGGCCAGATGAAATTCAAGTATAAACGTTACTAACTCTTTAATTTCGTTGTATAATAAATAGAATGCCGCACTTTATTCTCTCTTTTTTTTAGTTGGCCAATTTAATAAGTGTTCTTTTGACAGAGAAATCGCCTCGTCTTCTATCCGGGTACCTATTATTATTATTATAACCATAAGCGCGACACCCATCGACCCATGGACGTCTTCTAGGAACGACATCATCAAATTCATCAACAGGTCTCCAGACACGATCTTCCCGATTCTTATTACCACCGTCATCATTGAGTGCGACGGGAACGAAATTGTCACTTTTGCGTGATTGTGATTGAGTATCAACAGCATCAGGGAAATTGAGCAGCTCCCGTCGACGTCTACGTCGTCCTAACATCAAAGGCACAACCATCGCCATAGTTGCCGGCAACATTCCAGCACCCACTGCTGCCAACATCGCGGTCCTACGATCCGGGACATATTTACTTTCAGCAATTTTCACTTCCTGCTGTTTTGTTAAATTATTACTCTCTGTTGTTTTATTATTATTGATCATTTGTGATCCACTGATACTCTCAAATGAGGATTCAACTTCAAGTAAACCGCCATGTGATGTGGTCATGTTTGTTTTGCCTTTAAGCGATGGTAGGACTGTTAATTTAATACCACGCGTGGTTTTTGTTGCCACTTGACCAGCGGGTTGAGGGAAAATATCAAGTGAACGACTCTGTGGTAGTGAATATCCTTTCGTGCTCGAAAGAAGAACCCATTGGCCGTCGTTCATCATCGGATAATTCGCTGGATGTCGTCTGGGTGGTGAATGCGGTGAAGAGGAATAAGAAGGACGGTGTTCTTCCCAGGGTGGAGGACCATAATCGGTGTTAATCTCATTACAATCCGGACGTGACGGTATCGGTTTACTCACCGGCCTTTGCATTTCATACGGATACTCAATATCAGGATTTTTATCATACCAAGGTGGTCGTGCTGATGGAATTTTCTCATACCACGGCCGTTCAGGTTTCTCATACCACGACGACGGAGGTGGATGTGGTCGATCTCCTTTATCATACCAAGCAGATGGTCGTTCTGGTTTGTTATTGTTGTTGTTATTATACCAAGGACGTTCTGTTTCAATACTCGGACGATTTACATTCGGCACTGAACTATGCCATTTGGAGATTTTTGTATTACTCCAAGGCACTGGCTCTAGGGTCACCCATCCATGACGATCATCGTATGGATGTTTCGATGGTGGCCGAGAGATAAGACTCCAACGTTCCTCTTTACCTTCAGGATCATCATTATCGATAGGAATCATGTCATCGTCCTCAGGTAAAGGTTCATCTAAAACCAGACTAGCTAGACGTGATGTTGTCTCCTCCTCGCCGTCCATTCGAGGATCCGATTGTGTGAGATGCGACATCGGCCGCTGTCTTGTCTAAAATAAAACAAATTCAAAAACAACAATCAAATGAATATTTATATAAACAAATAAAAAAATAAATATTCTTTGATAATACTTACAAATCTTAGTCAAAGAATAATCAACTCTTAGAAAAATGAATTTTAATTAAATTGTCAACAACAATAGATATCAAATTACTTAAATAAATATTTATATAAAAAATTTTTTGATAATTTAAAATACAAAAGAATAATAGACTTACTTGAATTGTTTCGTAATGAAAATTATAATGTATGCAAACTTACATTTCCATAGAAACATTGCCAATAATAATATTATCTAAACTTAGAAATTTTAATGCTTTTCACAATATGAAAAGTAAAATTTGGGCGTAAATTATAATTAATAAATTGATCATTAAAAAAGAATGTATTAATAAATATCTAAATTAATTCTTTTTAATTAAATAAATGCATTGTTAAATTTAAAATAATTAAATATTAAAATTTAATATTTAATAAATTTTTCTATTTAAAAGAGAATTGAATGTCAATCATCAAAAGAGATGTAGAATATATATATATATATATATATATATAGCAATTTTGTAAATGAAATGTTAAATTTTTTTTTTTTGTTATTTATCTCGACTTTGGCGTTGCCTTTTTTTGTTTACTTGCCTCTTCTAGAGTATGTGGCGCAGCAGTGCGCACTTGTGCATAATCTTTGAGTAGTTGTTCAAGTAGATGCGGTGGATAGGTTTTAAATGAAGGCGTTTGTGTAGAAAATTCAACAGTGGCAGAGCAGGGCTGTCCAGCTATACAATCCATCTGTAACGGCGTCTGAAATTATAAATTAAAAAAAAAAAAAAATTAATTTTGATTTAGTATAAATATACATACAAGAAGAGCTGGAAAGTTTTGCAATTTTTTTTTTTAATTTTTATTTTAAAATAAATCTTGAAAGAGGAACTTGAACTGGAAACGATTTATTAATTTATTATTTTATTACTTAGAGAAGGCACACAGCAATTGGAAATTTGTTTTCAAACAAGTTTTTATAAAAATCAGGGCCCTAGGGAACTGGAGAGGTACCGAGAGCGAATCCTCACCACCTTCCAAATGAATATCTTTTAAATATTTTTTATAATTTCTAACAGTAGCCTTTTAAAAATTTTAACACCATGTTTCTCTATAAATTTTAATTTTTTTAAGAAAAGAAGATGTAGAGTATATATATATATATATAGTAAAAGAATTTGAATTTCTGTTTAACTGTGGTTTATTTATAAAAACGTTTCGACCACTCATTCTGTGGCCTTCATCAGGTTCAATTCAGCTAAGATTACTTGGATTTTGGACTGGGCTGGTTGGGCCCGCCTCCGAAGCATCTGGGTTACACCCCAATTTTTTTTATATATACCCTCTCATTCCATCTAATAAAATTGTATTAAAGCCTTAAAGCCTTGTTTTTATTCCGGGTCCCATCATTTAATCATTACATATATACATAGGTAAGAGAAAGTAAAAATATGATGATTACACACACATAGGAGTATAATTCATAATTAAAAATTATCCTTATTTGAAATGCTTTAAGAAAGATTTATTTATTTTTTTTAAATTACAATAAATTAATTCATACTTAAATTTAAATCGAATTGAATAAAATCAAAATTTAATAAATAATAAACTTGAAAGGGAGTTGAATTGTATTTCAAAGAGATGTAGAATATATATAAATATATATATAGCCATCTTAGAAATAGACTTTTCTATTTATTTATTAAAAACTTATTTCACAAATTAGCAATTATAAAATTTTCAATAATAAGTGTTGAGTTAGAAATAACTTAATTAATTAATTAAATAAAAATTTTTTTCTCAATAATGTAATTAATATATTATTAATTAAACAAAATTTTTTTGGTATTCATTTAAAAGTCAATTTAGAATAAACATCGTGTGTGGTAAAATCTTATTTCTGCATGCATCAAGTATAAAATGGATGGTTTATTGACCTGAGTGTCGTTGTTACTCAACGAAGCGGGTATTTCCGTCGTAGTCGTCGTCGTCGTTGTCGTTGACGTCGGCTGCCTTGACATAGACATTGGCTTCGAGGTGATGATCACCGAATTGAGTGGACGGCCATCACGATAGGGCCTCGGTGCCTGGTAGAGAGTAAGCGGCCGGCCCGATGACGACGACGGCGTCACAATCTCTAAACATGGAACAATTCTGAAGAGTGGAAGTAGAAGAATAAAAAGCAACGGCATCGCTTAGGAGGGACGACAGCCACTGAATGAGTGAGTGCTCAGATGAGGAGACAACGAGCAGCGAGAGGTGTGATGGTCTAATTGCCACGGGCAGGTGCCGAGGACCTACATGAGCAATCAGCTGGAAAAAGTCCTCGTCGACGTCCCCCGCCCCCGCCCCCGCATCATCAGACTTTCTTCTTTTCTTCTCTACGACCTTGACATTCGCGCTGCATCATGATGGATCTTTTATTTCAACATTCATCATAATTTTATTCATATTTTAAAATAAAAATAGAAATTTCATATAAGATATTAAATAAATTCATTGAGTATTAAATCAAAATTTTATAATTAAAATCAATTTTAGAGGTTAAAATGGAGAAAAGGATATTCTCTAATAAACAATAAATATTTCAATATTCTTTGATTTTTTTTTTATAATTAATAAATATCACATTTTTTGGCGGAGAGCCACGCAAATATCACATTTCTTATTATTATAATCAATTAATTAAAATGAATATTCCAATAGTAATAATTGAATTTAAAAGAATATTTTTTTCTATCTTTAAGAAATGCAAAGAATAAACTCACATGCATTTTTTCGCCATTAAGATGAAAATACATAAATTCAAATAAAAGTTAATTTTTGCGAGAACAATTCGAATGAATATAAAAGATAAAATAATACTTTCTATTACATACTACGGAGAGGGGATAGAACAGTTTGGCGTTGGAAGGAAACTTTTTTTTTTTTGGATGTTGGGGTTTGCCCGTTTTTGGAGCTAATTTCACTGTGCTAATGTAATGACGAAACAATGCAAGTACTCTTTGACTAAATATTATTAATAAAGAAAATATTTTCTTAATTATTTTAGATTATGAGTAATCAAAAAAGGAAAAAAAAAGTTCCCTGGACTTTCTTCTGACCTTGACAAGATGATGAATCTTTTATCATTCACATGGATGTAAATAAACAAATCATTACTTTCCTCTAATTTTAATAAAGGAAAGTATAATTGAAATTATCCGATTGGAAAAAAGAAAAAGTCACTAGGCACTAGATTATATTATTATTAGTTGGTAGAAGGGAGGGAATTATTATTAAATAAAAGGGGCAATTTGAAACACCCTTTCCAAAGAATATAATTAATTAAATGAATATAAAAATATTCTAAAATCTTTTTTTTTGGGGGCTGCTTGCATAAAATCAGAAAATCTCTGATGACATGACAGCACTGTTAGTTTGTCAAATTTATAATTGATATTCTAAAGAATTATGAAAATATAATCTCAACATAAACAACATAAAGAAAAACGATTTGAAAATGAATCTCAATCAAAATAAACGTTTAATGCAGGCAGTCATTTATATGAACTAATTATTTATTTATTTTGTAAAGAAATTTTCTAAAATATAAATCTTTCTTCAAAACCATATTATTATAAATATCAGCTTTCAAAAGTTTTATATTATAATAGAAATATTCTGACTGAAAATGAGTTTAATATACCTGTATTTATATACTTCTACATCTCTTGGATTCAATGCTAATAATTTATATTCTTTGTCTCTCCCTCTCCCTTTGGATTGTTTGCTATTTATTTATTAATAAACTTGTCTTTATTTATTTTTTTTAATTAGATTTAAAAAAATATTTATTTATTTTTTTTAATTAGATTTAAAAAAATATTTATTTATTTTTTTTAATTAGATTTAAAAAAATAAATAAATAAAGAGAAGTTTATTAAGAAATAAATAGCAAACAATCCAAAGGGAGAGGGAGAGACAAAGAATATAAATTATTAGCATTGAATCCAAGAGATGTAGAAGTATATAAATGTATATAAGTTATATAAAACTAAAAAAGGAAATATGGTAAACAACAAAGATAAATACCTGAGTTTATATAATTTAATTTAATGGACCGTATTTTTTTTCAATTAATATTCTTCTAATTTCTTAATGAAAATAATATAAATAAAATTAGAGAAATTAAAATAAAAGGCCATCAAACAACAAGAAGAGAAATAAAAGAAAGGCTAATTGTCATTCTGACAATAGGAGGTGGATCATACTGTATAATCAATCTTTTTTTGTTGATCTTGATCTTGATCTTGACCTGAACAAAGTAAAATGTAGATCAGATGAAAGAAAAAAAATTGTCACAATCTAATTCACAAGCGTCATCATAAATATTGTTCGTTGCTTCTAGCCACGTTTACTTACTCGTTTATATAATTATATATAAATATAAAAATAATAAAAGTGTTAAAATAAAGAAGTTGTTCTTGTTCTGACCCAAATGCACAAACAAACGAGAGTACAGTTAGAAACCAATCAATTTTATTTGCTCCTTAGCCAGAGAGAGAAAAAATTACCAACTGCTTCGGATTCGCGTTTAAATTTACTAGCCAGGGAAAATTCGCCCTCCCTCCTGGACCCCCCTCAGCGATACCCGTTATTTGTAAATATATATATTTATTGGGGGTCCAGGCATTTCTATTTAAGCCATTTGGTATCCAAATAAAATCATCGGACTGCCTGGGGTCCGAACCCGCGGCTTTTGGTATACGCTAACCTCTACACCAAGCCCCGAGGGCATAGGGAAAAATTGATAATACAAGACATCTGTAAATAAACATACATTCTACATCCCCTTTAATTGGTTGTTTATATATTCTTTGTTTGTGAATCTCTTTGGGTCTAAATAAAGGGTAAGGAGCCAATTGAGAAGCGGCTTGTTTCGATCCTATTATTGGGATTATCTTCAGGGTATAAAATTTATAATTAAGAAAATTATTTTTTTTTTCTAATTTGAAGATATAGAAAAGAAAAGTCGCTTAAGTTTTCAATTAAATGAAATTTTTTCTGAATTTTTCTTTATTTCTTATTTTCAAATATATGTATTCGATAATACAAGACGTCTGTAAATATTAATAAAAATGAGTAATTGTTGTAATTTATTAGTTTTTATTTCTATTTTATTTATTTTTCATTGTTAATTAATATCCGATTTGTATAAATAAAAAAAAAAAAAAAATTTTAATTGTTCAATCAATTTGAATAATCATTAATAAACATCAGTCAGATATGTAATTTGATAAATATTTCAAAATATTTTTTTTTAATATCTTGACATATGATTACAAATGCATTTCAATATCTCTATTTATTATAAAATTAAGTTTATAAAAATATATATTCTACATCTCATTAATTATTTGCCATTTATTTTTCTTGGCTTTTTAATTTCATTGTTCATGTTTATTAAATCTAACATGTGTGCTTTTTTATATAAGATAAATTCGTAAATAAAATGAATGAATAAATAAATAAAAATTAAATTTACACCGTAGACTTAAATAAAATCATCGGACTGCCTGGGATCCGAACCCTCGACCCTTGGCATACAAGGCAGGCGCGCTATTAACTACACCAAGCTCGAGGACTGGAGAAAATTATTCTTGCAATTCCAATCCCGTGCCTGCTTGAGAATTTGTTTCCATTCATAGAATACATAAATGCAAAGAATACATAAATATTTATCTGCCGAAAAGACTGTGTGAATGTGTGGGTGTGTGGTGTTTAAAAAAAAAGGCTCGGGGGGTATTGAACCATTCTTTCTAAAAATATGTTTAGATTTAATGTAACTTTTATGGTCAAGTAGCTACACATGCGCAAAAAATTTTTTGCCTAAAAAATGAGGTTTTTCGAGAAAAAACTAATTTTGGAGTTAATTACTCGGGATTTTTTTATTTATTCTATTAGAGGTTTTCTTCCTGCACCAAATGACATCCCATTTAGTCTGATCTGATTAGCCGTTCGGAATCTACAGGGATTTTAACTTTCAAATTAGAATTTACCGCAGCGCGGTAAAATAAAATGATAGGAAAAAAAAATAAATGGTGAAATCTTTAGCTGAAAACTCATTCTTTCTAACCGTATATTTCCCATAATTATACCTCTTTAGACAGAGGAGTTATTCAAGCCGATAAACTTTTTCGTGCATGCCACTATAGACACATGATTTGTAAGACGTTGTCACGTCAAAGAAAATAAAATGATGTATTTTTTCTTAATTGATTGGTCTTCTTTTTTTTTTTTTTGTCTTTTGTAAGGTAGGTTAGTAGTAGATGAAAAAATAAAAATGGAATAGTTCATTTCAATTAAATTAAAAAAGAAGAAAAAAAAACAAACAAACAGTTATTTCTTAGGATGATTTGTGAAATTGATCAAGAAATTCGATTGATCGATGGAGAATAAATAGAGCGTATCGGCGCACGGTGTGGGGTTGGTTTTATTAGAGAGGAGATAAATGCAGTAGCCGCCTATAAGATCGAAAGGAAACTCTTTCTTTCTTCCACTTGGAATGATCATCTCTGAACGTAACAAAACTATAATAACTACTCTTTGCAAAGAGGTAAAAAATAAAATAAAAATTTTGCGGTTACGCATGTTTTTCCCGATAAGTTGGCGTTGGGTGTCATAAAAAGTATGCCCAAAAAATCAAGTAATTCAAAAATTTGCCAAGAGATGTCAGAATGGTAGCTAATAATATTTAATGCATTTTCATTGATCTTTTAACAATAAATACTTATAAATGTTATTATATATTATGTATCTTTTATAAAAGCATAAAAATATATAAATATAGGCTAATACTATATCGGCTGTTAGACTAGTCTGCCATCTATTGCAAGAATGCTGAACTAATTTGACAGTTGATTTTTAAATAAATCATCTAAGCTTATTTTAAAAATTTCTTAATTAATATGTGATTAATAATAACAATAAATTCATTTTTAAATTTAAAAAAATTAAAGATTATTGGGACAGATTGTTTTTTTGTATTTGCTTGATAACAAAAAAATTAATTACGATAATTTTTTAATAAGTCATTAAAAAAATTATAGCTCGATGTCCCAATAATCTCTTATGAATTTAATTCATTAAAAAAGTTTGTTGTTTTGGGGTGTTTGAAAAAACCGCATTGAAAAATTCCTTATAATAGTCTAGTTTTTTTTCAAGTATTTGACATTTTGGGCCATTTACGGAGGGGTGCAAAAAAGTGTTTAGATCCTCTTCATCCTTTTAATCTTCCGTTAAGTTGCAAGAATGTTCTTTAAAGTCACGGATTCGTTAAAATAGTCTTTAAACTAGAGGTGAAATTACTATTTAAGAATCTTGTTTAATTTTTCATATTGAATTAATTTAGTGTCTATATCTTCATGAGAGACAGCTAAACATAAAAATGCTGTGATTCCTTTAATTTTCAATAAGTATTAAAGGTTTAATATTAAACATATTCACCTGAGGAAGTGAGGTTATGTTATAATTTATAAATATTAATATATTTGAAAGTGAAATTAGCATCAAATTGTATGGCATGTATGAAATTATAAATAATACAATGCGCCCTTGCGGTCAACTGGCCAACTATATAAATAATTGACATTTAACCTAGCCAAGAGTTGGGTTATTTACTAGATTTTGCAGTTATTTACAACAAATAACTGCAAATAATAATTATTTACGTAAATAACTCGGGTTCGCAAGCACGTATCCTGCGAGAATGGAAATAAAATTCATCAAAAACAAGATTCAGTACATTCATACTTATTAATTTTATATTTCTTTTTTTTTTTTTTAGATAATTTTATATTCAAAAATAAGATGAGATGCTTTCAAAATGTTTTAATCCAATTTTTTTTTTCTTAATTAACCATATAAAATGCTTCATCTAGGATCTAATTAAGATAAAATTAAATACTCGTAGTTCCTATAGTTTATTCTTCTTTTATTTATATTATAGAAACCAAAAAAAATATTACTTTTGAATTTTTTTTTTTTTAATCTTAAGGATATATATAAATTCTAAAATTAATTTCCCATACGTTTAGTTCCTTATCAGAAACCTAAAAAAAAAAAGCAAACTGAATTTAATTATCCGATATTAATTAATTTAAAAAAATAATAAATGAAATGACAGTTGTAGGTTGGGTTACCATATTTAATTTTTGAATTTCATTTTTCAATTATTTTATTAACATTTGTGATTATATTATTCACTAAATAAAAAGGAAAACACAAAAAATATGAAATAAAAGCTTTTTTAACCTCTTTTTTTTCAGAAGTTTGGTTATTTACAGTTATGTACAACGATCTAGTTATTTACAAGGTGGTTATTTACAAGTAAATAAGCGTCATTTAATAATAAATAACCGTAATTTAATCTGTTGTAAATTACATGCCAACTCCGAACAATTATAAGATCTTTTTAAAAATCTCTTTTAAAAATTTGAAATTAAATTTCACAATTCTAATTCTATATATAAATAAAAATTAAATTTTAATTTTGACATTGATTAATTAGTGTCTCCCAGATTCCCTTGAGGATGGGACGTTTTTTCTACTTTTAGATTCTCTCCCTTGCATTGGATTGGATTGTCCCTCGCTGCGCAGCTTCGCAGCTGGTGCCGCCTGCGTCATATACTTCCAGGCATTGCGTGTTAGGACCAATTGATGCCTACTCTCCAGGCGCTCAAGCAATCGAGATTGATTTGCATATTTTGTCTTTCTTTTTCAACGAACGTTATTATTATAATTTAAAACTAGCCGCAAGGCAGCTTCGGCGGGTTCCACGCTTAGCTAGGGGATCTAGACGGATATTATCCTGTTTGTCACAAAAAAAAAAATTCGTTTGATTTCAGATCTTTTTTAATTATAAAACACTTATTAGAAAGTGACTTTTTTTTTTATATAACTAATAGTTTTTGTAGATATTTAAACTTCTAAATTTTTCAATGTTTTTCAAATTTTTCAATTAATAATAGACTATATTAAATATAGTAATATATATATATATATATGTTCTGGAAGGTTTCCGCGACCGGATGTATGCGAAGATAAGTTTTCTCGGGTTGAGTCGCGTGGTGATGTGGAGATTTACTCGACGTTTCGGCTCTCCTTTTGGAGCCATTTTCAAGAGTATGGAATTAGGGAGAGCCGAAACGTCGAGTAAATCTCAACATCACACGGACACAACCCGAGAAAACTATCTTCATATATATATATATATATATATATATATAGGCCTATATATATTCTAGATCTCTTGGAACGAGATCCACCTTCATTTTAACCTCAAAAATTGAATTAAATTATAAAAAATTTTTTATTGATATCTAAAAAAAATTTAATTATTTTAAAATTTAATTTAATTAACAATAATAGAAGAAATATGTATTTATTATATTAAAAATAATTCATTAATAATAATGTTTATTAATTAAAAAAAATTAATGTTTGAATATATTATTATAAATTTTATAATAATATATTCAATCATTTTTAATATAATAAATATAATAAATATCATATTTCTTGTATTATTGCTAATTAAATTAAATTTTAAAATAATTAATTTTTTTTAGATATCATTAAAAAAATTTGTATAATTTAATTCAATTTTTGAGGTTAAAATGGAGATGGATCTCGTCCCAAGAGATGTAGAATATATATATATCATATGTCTATATCTGTCATCCTAGTGACTAAGTGATTAAGTCAATTTTCTTTACTTTTCAGGGCATGACATTTAAAGTTACAAAACTGAAGATGGATAAAAACGCGTATGTTTAAAGTCAACCCCTGACATGCCCATTTATAGCATAAATTTCTACAAAGAGAATACTTCTCTGGCCATTTTGGTCAAAAATCGACTTAACCACTTATTCACTTATAGGGCCTATATAACCATTTTTTAAAACAAATAATATTTTTTTAATTGCCTCCAATTTTTTGATTCATTTTAAATGTTTATTATACAATTTTTTTTTTTTATCTACGATAAAATGTTTTATTTTTGCTTTATGTTTATTCTATTTTTTTGCTCAATTTTCATAAATAATATGATGAGTATGTAACTAAAGGTATCATTTTTGTTTTTGTTTTTTTTTGCTCTTATAATTAATGTTCTGATTATATAAGAGCTTGTTTGGTGGGGTGTGAGGAATAAGAAGAAAAAAAAAATCAAACCAAGCTGGAATATGTTTCCCAGGAAGAGAAGAGAGCAAAGACATTGAGATGCCGCCGTCGACGACGTCTATTGCTGCGTCAGACGCAGATCGAGGCGAAAAGAAGACCCGTCGACGACCAAGTCTCAGCACATGGCTGCGGCGCGGCGTCGAGGGGGCTTCCTGCTCCTCTGGCTCAGCATCTCGATGATCCTCCTTCGCCTCTGCAACGCCAAACCTCCGACCAGTGAGTACACGGCTTGGAACATTCACTTTCAGCTCTAGTTGAAACATTTCAGTGCAAATTAAGTTGAAACATAACCTTATGTTTAATTGTGCTCGTTAAACAATGAGTTTAATAATCGAACAGGCCGTGGGAATATTCGCAATAAGGTTAATAAATTTCCTTTTTATTCAAATCAAAAAAATTTACTCTCTTGATTTTTAATAAACTGAAAATTTCAATTTAATTTTATTTATTTGTTGTTTCTTTTTTAAAATTATAATTTATAAATATCAAATTTCTTTTATTTAATTAATATTATTAATTATTATTAATTATTTTAATAATATTATTAATATATTTAATTTTAAAATAATTAAATTAATCTTTCAGTAGATTAAATAAAATTTTTTTATAATTATTGACTTTTTTTTTTTTTATTAATTTAAATAAGGCTTGGAATTATTGAGATTAAAACGGATATGGATTTCGTTACAAGAGATGTAGAATATATATAGCCATTTTTTTGAATAATCACTGTTTTTGTTTGTCAACAAACATTAAGTTAGAAACAATTCAACAATGTAAATAAACATTATTAAAATATTAAAATTATTCATTATTGATTTTCTATTATTCGAAATTCTTTTTTATTTACTATTATAAATATTGAATTTAAAAGAAAAAAACAAAAAGGAACCGACAGACATTTCGATCTCGCTAGAGGCCATCTTCAGGGTCAAAGGAATATAATATTAGAGGTATGAGATTTTTCCTTCTTCATCAGAACATGTTTATTTTAAGTCTCGAATTATTTGAGGGATTATCTAATCTTGAATGGATGAATAACGGAGAGGGGAGGGGGGGATCTAAAATTAATTCAATTAAATATCAGTGACCCCTGAAATGACATCGCAATCGAATGATTCAATTATGAGAATTTTATTTATTTTTTTCTTTTATAATTTATTTATAATGCAAGGTCAAACTTTTTTTTCCTTGTGAGAAACAAAAATTTTTTTTTAATCTCTTATTTAGTTTAGAATGCACAAACAGACGACAAGGACAGAACTATTAAAACTTATGACGATGGACTTTTTTTCTTTCTCTTCTTGTTTAGACAATAAAATAAAAGTTTTTTTTTTTTTAAGTTTTTCAGCAATATCTCCTTATTCTAAAGATCTAACATAAAAATTGTTATTATAATTTTTGTAGAGGATGAAATTTGCTACAAGATTTATTTAAACTAAATTTAAAAAAAAAAAAAAAAAAACCCCAACTTTTCTACAAGATTTATATAAGCTTTTTTCTTTTAAATTGTATAGTTATCAAGATACAAAGTTTTTAAAATTTAGAATAATTAAATTTTTAATTTCTAAATTTCTTTTGTTTTTCGGCAATATCTCCTAACCTTTAAGATCTAGCATAAAAATTGCTATTATAATTTTTGTAGAGAATGAAATTCGTTACAAAGTTTATTTAAACCTTTTTCTTTTAAATTGAATAATTATCAAATTACAATGTTTTTAAAATTATAAATAAAAGAAAAAAATCAGTTTCTGAGTTTTTCGGGGATATCTCCTTATCCTAAAGATCTAGCATAAAAATTGCTATTATGCTTTTTGTAGAGGATGAAATTTGCTACAAGTTTTATTTAAACCTTTTTCTTTTAAATTCAATAGTTATCAAGTTAGAAAGTTTTAAAATTAAGGGTAATATAAAAAAAATATATTTTTCGAGATAACGAGCTATTAGATTTTTTTTAGCCCCCCCCCCCCTCCCTCACAAAAAAATCGTGAATATAGAACAAATCTGTGCCGCAATCAAGTTATAAAAAATGCCACGAGGATTATTTTTTTTAAAGATAGCCGCTTAATGAAAAGCAGAATGTTTTAAATTTAGCATGAAATAGGCAACTGATAAGAGACGAATCAATCATTTCAAGAGAACTCTATAAATCAATCAATTCTAATTGCATTTAGATAATAAATTAACCTTATGACCATTCTATTGCAACAAATTTTTGTTTGGCTTGCAAGAAACGATCCATTAAAATCCTTTAAATATAAATAAATTTTATTTTCCATCTTTATCATCGATATTGCGTCATGATGAAATCAATAAAAATTCAATAAATAGTTCTACGAACTTTGATATTAGGCCTTAATCTGGTGTGACTGGTCGCACAGCACACAACTTTCTCTTAACCTCGCAAGTTGTGTTCTGTGCGACCAGTCACACCAGATTTTTTTGTGTCGAGATATATTTAGTTTCCGCCGATATATTGATATAAAATTTATAAATATGGGAAAATATTTATATTTTGTTACCATGGAAACTATTTCTCCTATCTTTCCTATGAAGTACAAGAGTAAAGTGTGCTTTAGAAGATTTCAATGGCAAAATGAGAATATACATTTTAAAGAGCATGTAAAAAATAATTGATTTTTGAATTTTAATCAAAATCGTTAGAGCGAATTTTGAGAAAATCGCAAAAAACTAAAAAAGTACATCAGTAAAGTACTAGTACTCTTTGGCCGATTTTGTTTAAAAGCTTCGTATCACGTGCCAGAGGGGTATCTAACTTAAATATAAAATTTCAATATTCTAGCTCTTTTTGTTCACATATAGTCAAAACGTGTATTTCCATCAAAATGCTTTTGATATTGGGTAAGAGAAAGTAAAATTTGTTTTTTTTTTTTTGTTTGTTGAAGGGATCCATAGGGCCTGGCCCTCGCCTTTACCCTGGAGTCACGTGACCGCCAAGAGTCACGGTGACGTCATAAGTCACGAATTGATGCCAGAAGACGAAGGCTTCATGCGATTGTCTCCATTTCATTTGGAGATCTTATCAATTAATCAACAACGTGCTAAACGAAAATAAATAATATTGCAATCTTTTCTTTATTTATAAATGACAAAAAAAAATGTAAATTAATTAAAATTTAATATTTATTTGATTAATTATTGAATAATAATTGTAAGATTTAATTTAATTTTTTTGTTCCTTTATAATTTGTTTAATAACTATTAAGTTATTTGACAGATTTCTTGTAACTTCCAGAGAATTAATTTTAGGTAAGGTTTTATCAATATTCATTTGAATAATAATTTAAGAGTATGTATTTATAGAATTATAATTGTGAGATTTAATATTAGATATTGGAAAGAAGTGATGAGATAGCCTCTTTGGTTTTTTTTTTTTACCATGAAACTAATTGTAAGTGCCGTTTGCTTCACATCTAATTAACTCTAGTTGACTATGACTTTCGAGTCTTTTCTCTTCTAGTTAAGCTAATCATATGATCAACAAAGACCCAATTTTTGGTATAAGTAGTGAAATTAGGAACACAATATTTATTTATTTTTTAAATTTTTGTTAAAAAATTAATTAATTATTTTAATTTTTAATGATTTTTCAAAATGTTGCCTTTATTAAGTTGCTAACTTCACAAAACTTTGTTCAAATACCTCAGATAGCTAATTTAAGTGGGGGGGGGGGGGTAATTTTAAGTGAAAAAAAAATCATTTTTTTTTAAACTCTAAGAATAAAAGTGTTCTTGTTTACTGTATAGATGATTTGCTAACGGTCGGATAAGTGTGCTAATTGACTAGAACTGAAGCAAAAGAGATGTAGAGGGTATATATGTATATATATATAACCTCATCTCTGTTTTATATAACTGCTTTTCGAGACTCGCACCTTAAGGACTTAAGAAAAGGTAAAATACCGTAGAAACAATACGCTTGTGCACTATAGAACAAAAGAATGCTTTTAGAAGAGATACAATACTTTTATTTAACAAAACAATTTAAATTATATCCTAACAGACGGGGAGAAAAGGAATATCGCCGAGTGCGTACATGCCCGGATTCTCCTCATTACTTCACCTCCCCGTAAATATACTTATCCATTCCTTATGTATTCGAAAATATGAATCTTCATTAAATTTATTATATGTAGATTTTTTTAAAACTCTTTTCGGCTACAGAGGCCATTTAGAGGTTGAATTTATTTATATTATATAATTTAAATACAATAATACTGATGGCTAGGATGGGTGACGTTTCACACGCTGATTGCTCGGGGTCACCAATCCGAGCTTTCGCCCCGCTTGGCATCACTTAACCGCAACGATTGTGGTGATTGAAATAGAATAAAAAAACTGAAAATTCACCCATCTGTAAAACTGCGAGTGACGTCATCCCCTATCTCCAGTTAGATTGTGGCATTTAATAAAATAATTTTAGAATTAGAACAGCCCTCGGGCTTGGTGTAGTTGTTAGGCAACGACTTAGCCCGAGAAAACCCATCTTCGCATTTATATACGCTCTACATCCCTTTGCTTCAGGTCATATAAGAGGTTATCTCATCTCTTCTTTCCAATGTCTAAAATTAAATCTCACATTTATAATTCTATAAATATATATATAAATTAATTTATTCAGAAAGAATTGTTTAAATTTTATTAAACATTTTTGTTTGCACCCTATTAAAGATATGTGAAAGTTTTAATGTATTAAATGAGAAGAAAAACAAAATTGGGATATTATATAAATAAATAGTTGAGATAAGCGAGAGAGAGAGAGAGAGAGAGGTATTCGATAAGAAGAAAAGAAAAGAATAAAAAACAATAAGAGAGAAAGGCGACGAGCAGAGCGAAAAGTCACAGCTGGCTGCTGGACGACAAATGCCATTGTCACTATTGTCACGTATAAATTGCCAAAGGGGGATCCGAACCCGGGATAGTTCATGTCGGTCATCTAAACGCTCTGCATCTCGCACCCACACACGCCTAAGGTTAGTAAATTTGTTCATTTTCAACTTCCCTTGCTTAGTCTTATTCAGCATAGACCCAATCCCTATTTATTTCATGTGTGATTTAAAGAAATGTTTCAATTCATCAATCATCTTCATTTGAACACATTCTATCAATCAAACAAAACACAGAGAAGAGCTTATAAATATACGCTCTACATCCCTTTGCTTCAGGCCATAAAAGAGGTTATCTCATCTCTTCTTTCCAATGTCTAACATTAAATCTCGCATTAATTTATTCTATAATTAGTAAAAACATATTAAATATAAATTCAATTATTTATTTCATGTAAGATTTAATGTTAGATATGAAAAAAAGATGAGAATCCGTTTATATTTTTTATACCCTGAAACGAAGAGATGTAGAGTGTATATATCTATATATTGTGCTCCAAACCAATTATTCACATTTTTAACAATTAAATTGATTACATATACAGTTTTAACCAAAATATTAAATTCCAAACTACTTATAATAAAGATTTAATTAAATAAAGTAAATAATATTTTAAATATTATAAGGTGAAATATATCAAATTTAAAATTACATTGTAAAAATTCTTAATAAATAAATTTAAAGGGAGAGGCTAAATTAAACAAGACAAGAGAAGGGGTTGGTCGTGAATAGATATTCTTGATAACGCGAAAGAGGAAGAAAGCATCATTCCGAGTAGAGCTGAGTTACCCCTATTAACTGAGCTTCAATCATCCCCCTGGAGAAGGACCAAATCACAACAAAATACATTCATCGGGTACTCAATGGACAAGAAGATAAGTGAAAAACATACATCTCCCCTCTCTCTTTATATAATATAGAATAAATTATTAATTTTCCTATCTCTCAACAGAGATTAACTCCAATTACAGAGATATATAATATAATGTATAAGCCTATGGGTCGTTTTGATAACTTACCTACCTCAATATTAAAATAGCCTCCCTATGGGGAAATACATGGTGTTTGTCCTTCAGCTATTTTAATGCTATTTTAATGCTGAAGGACAAACACCATGTATTTCCCCATAGGGAGGCTATTTTAATGTTGGGGTAGGTAAGTTATCAAAACTACCCATATTTATAATATATATGTATAAATATATGCGCTCTACATCTCTTAGTTTCAAGGCATAAGAAAAATAAAGAGGTTTTCTGATCTCTTCGTTTTAATGTCTAATATTAAAATTATTTATATATAAATTAAATTAAATTACGTATTTATTTAATGTGAGATTTATTGAAAAGAAGAGATGAGATATCCTCTTTATTTTTTTTATGCCCTGAAACTAAGAGATGTAGAGCATATATATTTATATATACGAGTATATAACCTCTTGATACTTTATCATGATAGATTGTGTTCAAATGAAGATCCCTGAATATAGGATTGATGAATTAGATAGAAACTGTACAATAAATTTCCCTTTTCATAAAAATTTTGCATAATAAATAAATTGATTATCACTTTTTTTTTTGGTCTCCAGTGTTTTAACAAACACAAGGAGAAATCATTTTATAAATTTATTTATATACAGTAATTATATATTAATAAAGCAGTGTAAATACCAGGATCTGAATTAAATAAGATAATTACAATTAGTAAACAAAACAAAGTGAAGTGAAGGTTATAATAATCTGTCAACATGGCTGCCAATTTAAAAGCCTTGTATTGTATCTATTTTACTTACTCCAAGTTCTAACTTCAAAAGTTGTGTACTGTGCAAACAATCACACCAGATTTTTAATAATAATAAAAAAAAAAAAACTTTATATATTAAATTCTAACCTTTTTGTTTTTAGATGCTTGTGATATGCAGTTTATTATTATTAATAGCGCTCGGAAGTGAGGCACAAGATAAAAACAATACCTCGCCAATGGATATGATGTTAGCAACAGCAGCAACAGCGACTACCACAACAACAACAGAGAAACCTTCAAAAGACACAAGTTTATCGTCATCAATGCCGTCTATTCAATTTCAGGATTCATTTCAGCCAATCTTGAAAGGATCACCTCAGGTGAGTGAACAAGCACGCTTTATAAACAACTAGCAGCAATGCGTTTCTTTGATTCTTGTAATATAAAATACATAAAACATATAATCATCTTTCAATTTTGTACGCTTCCATGTCGCTCAGAGAATCCAGGTGATGATGGATATAAATATTTTTTTTTTTTTTGAATAAGGAATTATTCCCTAAAAACTTTCTTAATAAATTTAATCAATGTTAAATAAATTTAATATAAATAATTTTTTTTTTGATTAAAGGGTTATATGACTAATCAAAGTCTCAATTTCATATTTAAATCATAAATTGAAAAATAAATTTAAATCAAAATGAAAAATAAATAAATATGCTGACACACACACAGACACAAGGTGAATTTATATAAACTCAATTAAAGAGGCGACGAGGCGTTTTTCTCACCCCGACATCGGGTCCAATCCAAAATCTTTTTTTTTTAAACTATTTCCAATACAATTTTGTGTACAATGGTCTTCAATGTTTTGTTTAATCGTGCTGTCCCGAGCAATGGCTTTGGTAACCGATACGTTTTATTAATCTATGCCTGAAGAAGACACCGAAACTCTCAGAAGCATATTTTCTTTTATTATCACCGGCCCTGGCCAATCTCAAGGTCCACTACCAGCCATTAATGTGATGACCAGCTGCTGGGCCCGCCTGTGCAGGCAACTCCATTACCAGTCACCGTATCAGAGAGCAGAAACAGCTAAGTCTCAACAGCCCTGACCAATTTTATTTATTTATCAACTCTAAAAAAATATATATCTCGTCTGGTGATCACTAATTCGCTTCAGAACAAATTTTACTTAAAAAAAAAAAAAAAAAAAAACTCTCAACTCTTAATTTTTTTAAAATCAAATTTATTTTTAATTTTTAATAAATCGAAATAGAAAACCAAAATAATTTCAAATTTTTTTATATAATCCACAAATAAATGAGCAAACACAAGCCTTGAAGTATGAGCTACAGGGAAGCAGATGAGAGATGTTATTGTATTATCATTGTTGCGAAGCCTATTATAATATAAACAATTGATTTCTTGTCGAAATACTAAAATTTTTTTTAATAAAATCTCTTCCTTCACTGTCATCTATCTCTTATTTATTAAAAAAATAGCCCCAATTCTACACTTTAAACATTATTCGCTAAAAACATGATTAGGAAGGAATAAGCGAGGGCGGGGCTTGAGTCGATTGGAGCGCTAGTGTTAAATTCAGGAATCAATCAAACCGTGAAGGTAGATAACTAAATAAACAGATGGTTGCACATGGTTGTCTAACTTGCAGGCAAAGTGTTTATTATCAAGAACGAGGAGTCAGTACGTCAATCCTATGTGACCAAAAGTATCTGAAGAGCTAAAGCAATGTTGAAAATTAAATACCCCCTTCCTCTGAGGCTTTTGAATAAAATCCGACTCTGATATGAGTTTTTTTTTTTTAATTTCCTCCCGGTTCTAATATATATAATAATAGCGAGTGTCCGTCTGTCACGCTCTGTTTGACTAACTTCCCGTTGGAATTTTTGCAGTCTTATGAAGAGTCCAGACAAATACTCGAGTCCCGAAATTCCATTAACTTTTTGAGTTATTAATTTCTAAAGATACGATTTCTTCCATTGGAAATGTATAGAGAAATATTTATGTATTCTTTGCATGCTATGAATGTAAACAAATCCTCAAGCAGGCACTGGATTTGAATGGATATCACATTTTGACGATATTTGCAGCGGGGCTCACAAGATGTTTGGTTTCATCATTAGAAAGAAACACTCGTGATTTTTCCCATTATCGTGTTGTACCAGGCATTTATTGTCTCTTAGAGAGAATACTGCGCCTTGGTCTGGAGTACACATCGATAAAAATGGGAAGAGAATCCAGAAAAAGTTTTCAAAATTTTTATTTTTCAAGATCCATGGACATTATCCTTGTCACAATTCTTTTGATTACCAGCCACTCCGGGATGAGAATCTAGGATCCCGTGGATTCTTTTGATTACCAGCCACTCCTGGATGAGAATCTAGGATCTCTTCGTGGCCGTAGAGTGTTCTTTACCTGTTGAAGCTTGTGAAGGGGACTATCGATGATCTCATTTCCCTATCTCTAATCAATTTCTATACACTTTTGAGGACCACTAGATGTTTTTTTTGTTAATGGGTGCATAAGGTCTGAAGACCAGTGGTCACAAGCAGCCAGGAAGAATATAGTTAAAAAAAAAAAGGGGAACTGAGAAGATGCCTGTTGAGATTAGACTTGAAAGTCTGAAGATTGTAGGTTTTGGGGAAGATAGACGCAGGGAGCTTGTTCCAATCACGGGACAAAGGAAGAGTGGAATTGACTAGCTCTGTTACAGCTTAGGAATGATGGGACGATGCTTCCGTTTGTGTTCCGTATATATGTTGCATATCTGTTTTGTTTGCAGCTATCAAACAATCTTCTTCTTCTGTCCTCGCCATCATTAATCCCGCGGTGTGGGGTCGGCGGACCTTACTCTCCCCCTCCACTCTCTTCTATCCAATCTATTGTCTGCGACAGGCCAAGCTCGGTCATGTCTCTCTTGACCCGATGAAGCCAAGTCATCCTATCAAACAATAACTTTTTTAAAAAATCACCGATATACAGAATGTCTCAAATTTTTGGCAGTAAATATTACGAGCTTGACTTTTTCTTCAAACCACCAAAGAGCTTGAAAGATATTCCTGTATATACCGGTACAAAGTAATAATGTATAACTTCAAGTTGTACCAACTTGTAACCTGCCCGTTTTATTGGCATTTGTTGCTGTACGTGCAGTTGAAATGATGATGATGATGATGAAAAAAAGTAATAAATTCAGTTTTAATTAAGAAGAGTTTATGGGTATGATGGTCAATCTTGCAATCAATCTTAGGTTATGATTAAATCAATCTTAAGGTTATGATTAAATCAATCTTAGGTTATGATTAAATCAATCTTAGGTTATGATTAAATCAATCTTGGGTTATGATTAAATCAATCTTAGGTTATGATTAAATCAATCTTAAGTTCTGATTAAATCAATCTTAGGTTATGATTAAATCAATCTTAGGTTATGATTAAATCAATCTTGGGTTATGATTAAATCAATCTTAGGTTATGATTAAATCAATCTTAGGTTATGATTAAATCAATCTTAGGTTATGATTAAATCAATCTTAGGTTATGATTAAATCAATCTTAGGTTATGATTAAATCAATCTTAGGTTATGATTAAATCAATCTTGGGTTATGATTAAATCAATCTTAGGTTATGATTAAATCAATCTTAGGTTATGATTAAATCAATCTTGGGTTATGATTAAATCAATCTTGGGTTATGATTAAATCAATCTTAGGTTATGATTAAATCAATCTTGGGTTATGATTAAATCAATCTTAGGTTATGATTAAATCAATCTTGGGTTATGATTAAATCAATCTTAGGTTATGATTAAATCAATCTTAGGTTATGATTAAATCAATCTTAGGTTATGATTAAATCAATCTTAGGTTATGATTAAATCAATCTTAGGTTATGATTAAATCAATCTTAGGTTATGATTAAATCAATCTTAGGTTATGATTAAATCAATCTTGGGTTATGATTAAATCAATCTTAGGTTATGATTAAATCAATCTTAGGTTATGATTAAATCAATCTTAGGTTATGATTAAATCAATCTTAGGTTATGATTAAATCAATCTTAGGTTATGATTAAATCAATCTTAGGTTATGATTAAATCAATCTTAGGTTATGATTAAATCAATCTTAGGTTATGATTAAATCAATCTTAGGTTATGATTAAATCAATCTTAGGTTATGATTAAATCAATCTTAGGTTATGATTAAATCAATCTTGGGTTCTGATTAAATTAAAAAAACTTGAGTTATCACATAAATTTCAACTTATTGTTGGTTAATTATGACACAGATGATGGCCTACCGTTTTTTTCTTCTTCTTCTTCATTTGCACTCATCTCTTTCTTAAAGGTGCATTATGATTCAACGCCGCCAACCGCTCAGGCAAAGACAACGCCAGTTCATGACGACACCGACCACGATGATGACGGCGATGATGATGGCGGAGGTGGATTTCATCCCAGTCCTTTAGAGAAACCATTCTCTTTTCCACAACAAACAATCTCCAGTCATCATAATACAAAATCACTTAAAGATTATGCTTCTAATCCCGAGGATCCAGAACAAGTAAATTAAACAAAAACACAAACAAAAGAAAAAAGACAAAACATAAATTCTTTGTTGTTTTAGATTTATCAAAAATATTTAAAAGCAATGAAACAAAAAGAATTACAAATAAAATTACAACAATTCCAAGAACAACATCAACATCATCATGCGTCACCGGATCGTTATGAAGTTCATGAATATCAAGTAAGTTTTTGTTTTTTTTTTTCTCTCCATTAACGATTTTATTATTACCCTTTGAGTTTAATCAAAATAAATAGGTAAAAATTAAAACATTTTATTTTTTAAAATTTTGAACAGTGATTGAAACTGAATCGACAAATTTTCCCGCCATTTTCATTCATTCCCATGAAATTAGTCACGCTATTCGACGTCATATACGCCGATCGGAAATATTCGGCTCTAGTCGGCATCAGCTAGTGCGCATGCGCCAGTGCTGCCAACTTTCCGTTTTTTTTTTTTAAATAGCTAATCTCCGGCTTTTTTTTAGAGGAAATTCAACAAATTGAGATCTATTGGATTAATATCTATAAAGAAAACATTGTAAATTATTTATTTTGAAATATAATAATATATGTATTAATATTATTAGGGGAATTTTTAATTACCGTTATCAAGAACTCTTCACTTGCTCCAACTCATGTGTAAACTCTTAACCGTTATGACCGTTACGTGCCTTTTTATAATAGAACGACGTCAACGTCATCTGCAGGCATTCCTATGAAGTTAGATACAAATTTTCCCGCCATTTTCATTTATTCCCATGAAGTTAGCATCAAAAACAAGTGTTAAAGTAGTAATCATTGTGTTAAAAAAATAATTAATTTTTTACCCTTAATTAATTAGCTGGAAATTTTCAAATGAAATGGAATAAATGCCTTGTATCCCTATGGGAAAAACTAACGCCATCTCTTGCCGCCTAGAGTAACTCGGTACTGAATCGTGTTCTAACGGTTTTTCGAGACGCGCTGCTGTATATATACTCTTTTAAAGGACTCACATTTCAACCGATGGCAATGGAGCTGGTATTACTATAAAATTTCAATATATTTTTTTTTTTTTAGCCAGCCTATAAACCGCTTAAATTCGATACGGAATCATCGCCAATTCTTCCAAGTAAAGAAATCACCTCAGAATCTCCATTTATCTACCAACAACATCATCAATATCAATACCCCAAGACAACATCATCGTTAACAGAAAGTTCAGTCGGAGGAGGAAGTGTTGGTGGTCAAATATCAAATTTCGGTGAAATCTCACAAACTTCTTGGCCATCATCTTCATCTTCATCATCCGGCGGCGGCGGCGGCGGTGGGAGTGGAATTGTCAATGGAATGGGCGCTGGTCTGGATATCTTCAAACAAATGCACAAAATGAAACAAGGAATGGCTAAGAAACCATCAATGACTGAGTAAGTAGTTATCTGCTTCGCTTTTGTTTATTTATTTATTTATTTTATCTGCTTCGCTTTTGTTTATTTATTTATTTATTTTTTTTATGTTATCTCAGGCAACCGAGTTTATTCAAAAAGATTATGCACGTTTTGAGCGCTCTTCTACCTCTTGGACTTTTCTTTGCCGCTCTACCGCCGACTATTCTCAATATCAACACAACACAGTAAGTAATTTTATTTTATTCTTTTTTTCTTAAGTGGAAATAAGAGCCCCAAAAACGATTTATTTTTTCAAAATAGGCGTTAAGGGGTGAGTTTCGAAAAACCGTTATTAGCCGATTCAGAAGCTAGTTACTCTAGTCGGCAAGAGATGGCGTTAGTTCTTCTCATAGAGAAACAAGTGTTTTATTCCATTACATTTGAAAGGTCTCCAGTTAATTAATTAAAGGCAAAAAATGAATTATTCTTTAACACAATTAGGCTTGCCGCTGGATCCTTGGGGGGGCCGGAATTGGAACGGGCTATTTAGGGAACGCCGGGGTTTGAATTTGATTGGCTCTATTAAGGGTAAAGTTCTCGCAATATTTGGTATCCAAATGGCTTAAATAAAATCATCGGACTGCCTGGAATCCGAAGCCCGCGACCCTTGGTATACAAGCCAAGCTCGCTACCAACTACACCAAACCCGAGCGACATTAAAAAATAAATGGTCTTTCTAAGGAGTTCATTGAGGAAGGCAGCCAGCATAAATAAAGAACTTTTATATTATTTCATCGACGACGTTTCGGGAGCGCGTCGCTCCTCTTTCGTTCTGAAGATGGGAGCGACGCGCTCCCGAAACGTCGTCGACAAAATAATATAAAAGTTTTTTATTTAGCTGGCTGCCTTCCTCATTGAGCTCCTTAGAAAGACCATTTATCATTTTTGACATTGAAAGCGGGCATATTTTAAATTTTTTTAATTTCCTCGGGCTTGGTGTAGTTGGTAGCGTGCTTGACTTGTATATTATTTCGTCGACGACGTTTCGGGAGCTCGTTGCTCTTCTTTAGTTCTGAAGATGGGAGCGATGCGTTCCCGAAACATTGAAGAAATAATATAAAAGTTTTTTTTATTTCTGCTGGCTGCTTAAACTTAAAATTTTTTATACATTGAAAAAAATCTGGTGTGACTGTCGCACAGCACACAACTTTCTCTTACCTTCGGTAATCGAAAGTTGTGTTCTGTGCTTGTCACACCAGATTTTTTGTGTCGACATATATTTAGTTCCCGACAGTAGGGAACATATGAATTCAGATGTAAAATTTATAAGTATGGGAAAATATTTATATTTTGTTACCATGGCAACCATTTCTCCTATCTTTCCTATGAAGAACAAGAGTAAAGTGGTCTTCAGAAGATTTCAATTGCAAAATGAGAATATACATTTTAAAGAGCATCTAAAAACTAATTGATTTTTGAATTTAAAAGAAAATCGTTGGAGCAAATTTTGAGAAAATCGAAAAAAACTGAAAAAGTACATCAGTAAAGTACTAGTACTCTTTGGCCGATTTTGATTAAAAGCTTATTTTTCCGGTCCCGGGAGATGTTTAACTTAAATATAAAATTTCAACCTCGTAGCTGAATTTTGAACACTTAAACTTGAACACACACACACACACACACACACACACACACACACCCACAGACAGACCATGTCGCGAAAACCACTTTTTTGGATTCAGGGGACCTCAAAACGTGAAGATCCATCAAAATCTCGACATCGAATTTTTGACATGAATCCAATACTTTCTCTCTATATATATATTACATATATACATAGGTAAGAGAAAGTAAAAACCCCATGAAAATCCGTCAAGTATTTTCAGAGTTTTTGCATTTCAAAGGAATAATTGCAATTAAATCTCACAATTGTTTTTCTATAATAAATTATATAAATATTAAATTTTAATTCAGAATTTAGCAGATAGTTATATATTGTAGTATAATATAATGGAGAATTTAAATAATAAGAACGAATGAATTATAACAAACAAATAGAATATTTATTAATGAAAATGATAACGAGGTAGTTGAACATAAATAAAGCATAAATACATAAAGCATAAGACATAAAACATGACATAAAGGACATAAATCATAAGAGAGCATAAGTTGGTTGTTGCGCGTCGTAAGAGAGAGATCATAAGAGAGTCAGTCATAAGTTAGCAACATGTTTAGGTCGTCAACCAGAGTGAACCTATCATCGTTTACTTGGCGGGCAACCTTTCAAAAATTTTTTAAATTTACACTACAGCTCGGCCAACCTGACCTTTTTGGCTTGACCTCAAGCCAGTTTGATTGTTGCATAATAAGAATACAATATGAGAATACAATAATAAGAATACAATATGAGAATACAATAATAAGAATACAATATGAGAATACAATCTTAACATAAGTTTTATTCTTGAGCGGATTTTACAGAACGCCACATACGCATGTTTTCAGGAGAAACAATGCCTTCATAAGGTATTTGGGTCAATTGTTCACCTTCAGGATCTTTGATTACATATCTATCTAAATCTAATTTTTTACAAATTACATATGGACCTCTAAACTTTGGAATCAATTTTTTATTTACACCTGGAGTTACATCTACATTTTTTATCATTACATAATCACCTATATCATAATCATGAGGAATTTTGTGTCTTTTATTATAATAATTTTTATTATATTCACCAGTTTCTTTAATTTTTTCACATGCTATTTCTCTGCTTTTTTCTAAATTACGATCATTAAACAAAGATGAATAAGTAATACATTTAAAACAATTTTCAATAAACTTTTTAATTTTTTCTTTAACTTTCGGAAACCAATATATTCTTAATAAGTAATCAGCTGTTTTATTTATTCCTTGATGTCCTATTTGCTCATGGCAGGACTTTATAACATTATTTTCCATTGAATCAGGTACAAAAAATAATAATTTACTATTATACTTTCTATAAACTAAACCATTATTTAATTCAAAAAGTTTATCTTGCCTTTTTTCTAATTGAGCCTTTATTTTTGCAATGTTTTGATCTAAATTTTGTAGAATTGCTAAATTTCTTTCAAAGCTATTTTCAGTTATTATTAAAATTTGAGATTTACGGCTTAGTGCATCAGCATGTTTCATTTGCTCCGAAGCCCTGTGTTCTAAAGTATAATTGTAATTTCTTAGAATTAGTGACCATCTCAAAATACGAGGATTTATCTCTTTACGTTCTAATGTTTGCTTTAAACTATTACAATCTGTCACTATTTTAAATTGAATACCTTGTAGATAAATTCTAAAACGTTCTAACGCATATATTATTGCTAAAGCTTCCAATTCAAAACTATGGTATTTTGATTCTTGAGGGGTTGTTCTTTTACTAAAGTAACAAATGGGATGAAATTTTCCATCGGGTTGCTTTTGAAGCAAAACAGATCCAAATCCATGAGAACTTGCATCACAATGTAATTCAGTTTCTGCTTTTGGGGAATAAATAGCTAAAATGGGAGATTGTATTAATTTTTGCTTTAAATTTTCAAAACAAATAGTTTCTTTTTCTGTCCAATTAAATTCATCTAATTTTAATAAATTATATAGAGGTTTTGCTATGATCGCAAAATTTGGAATAAATTTTCGAAAATAAGAAATTAAACCTAAAAAGCTATGCAATTCTTTAGAATTTCTAGGAATGGAATAATCTTTAACTGCATTAATATTTTCATTGTTGGGACTAATACCCTCCTCATTAATTACATATCCTAAATAATTAATTTGTGTATAAAGAAATTCACACTTAGCAGATTTTAATTCTAGACAATTTAAATTAATTATATTTAGCACTTCTTTTAAAATTTCAAAATTTTCTTCAATTGTTTCTGTTGCAATTAAAATATCATCTAAGTATATTTGAATTTTTTGTTTATCAATCAAATTTCTAAATGCTTGAGTAATAAAACGCATGAAAAATGAACTTCCATTAGATAAACCAAATGGCATTTTTAAATATTCAAATTGCCCTAAATAAGTTATAAAAGAAGTATACTTTGTTGATTCTTCATCTAATTTTATATTATGAAATGCATCTTTCAAATCTAAACGCGTAAAATATTTTTTCCCTTTTAAATTATCAATTTGTTCTTCAATGTGAGGTATCGGAAATACATCTCGACTTGTTATTTTATTTAATTCCCTATAATCTATTGCCATTCTAAATTTACCATCTTTCTTTTTCACTAAGACAATTGGACTACTATATTGAGAATTGCTTGGCTTAATTATTTTCCGTTCTAATAAATCATCAATAATTAATTTTACAGATTCTTTTTCATCTATCGATAATCTTTTAGGCCTAGCATAGAATATTTTATGATTTGAATTTACTTGCAATTTTAATTCTAATTTTGTTTCAGGCTCATTCGGCTTTTCCTTTTGAAAGTAATGTTTCTCCATTATAGACTTGACTTCATTTTGAATTTTCCATTCTAAATTTGGATTTATATTTAAATTGCTTAATTCATCTGATTTAATTTCTGAAATATTTAAAATTTCGTCAAATGGAAATTTCAAATTTAAAGCTTGGTCTTTACATTTAATTTCTACAAAGTCACCAAATGTTATTATTAAATTTTTATTTGAAATAAAATCTCTTCCTAATAAACAAAAATATGAAATTGTATCTTTCGGAACGATATAAAATTTAATTCTTACATAAAATTCATTTATTCTTAAATTTTGATACAATGTCCCTAATATTGAAATTTTAGATCCATTGATGCCTTGAAATTGTTTTATTTCATCATAAGGTTCTAATTTATAATTAATAGGTAATGCTTGTTCAGTTAATAATGAAATTGGGCTACCTGTATCCAAAATTGCCAAATGTTCACCACAGTCCATGTTCACCTTGATGACGTATTCGGGAACTCGTTTCTCGTGGTCCTCTATCAGATGAGTCGTTGTCGAAGAAGATGGTGCTGCCGATGAAGTCGTTGACGTCGATGCGACTTTTGGGCAATCCTTCTTCTGATGACGCATTGAGCCACAGAGATAACAGGAACCTCGTTCACGTTTGGGTTTTGGACAATTAGCCGCAATGTGACCTCGTTCGTTGCAATTATAACAGCCTTTGGGTGTCTCTATTTTCTGAGCAGATAAAGGAGTTTTATTATTAAAAGATTTGGTTGTGCTACTCACCGAGACTGATGGAAATCTGCGCTTGTGCTTATTATAAATTTCTAATTTTTCTCTCAATTGTTTAAGATTTTTAGCTTCATATAAAAATAGTTTATTATTAAAATCATCTGAAATTCCATCTACAATATATTGAATTAGAGCATCGGTTTGAATTTTGCCCTTCGCAGCCAAATCTTTCATAGCATACATGTATTCTAAAGTAGATTCTTCTTTTTTCATTCTTCTTCTAGAAAGCTCTTTGTGTAAGTCGGCACTGTTCACTTTTACACCAAATTCAGATTTTAATTTACTTTTTAAAAGTGTCCACGTGTTCAGTCCTCTTTCACCATTGATATACAATTTTGCAATTCCTTTTAACGATTTTTTCGCAAAAACTAATTTTTCAATGTCATTAAATTTCATGATTAACGCTAATTCTTCAAAGTCTTGAATCCAATTTTCTATAGCATAAGAATCTTCACCGTTGAATGATCGAATTGAATCTTCAATGTCCTTAAAGTTCATTGTATATCGAGGCGATTTTTCATGACATTTTTTTTTGTAACTTCTTTCTTCTCATCTTCTTCTTCTTCATCAGCTTCTTCGTATTCTTCATTTTCTTCTTCACTTTCCTCTTCATCTTCTTCAGCATCTCGTAATTTTTTATTTAAGTTTTCTGAATCATTTAATGGAGAGCCCATGTTTATAATTTTGGTCACAATCTTGGTCTGTCTTGGTGATATCGCGGTCAATCCCGGTCTATCCTTGGTCAATCCTGGTTTATCCCGGTCAATCCCGGTCTATCCGTTGGTCTTATCCCACTTCTGATAATTGTAGTATAATATAATGGAGAATTTAAATAATAAGAACGAATGAATTATAACAAACAAATAGAATATTTATTAATGAAAATGATAACGAGTAGGTAGTTGAACATAAATAAAGCATAAATACATAAAGCATAAGACATAAAACATACATAAAGGACATAAATCATAAGAGAGCATAAGTTGGTGGTTGCGCGTCGTAAGAGAGAGATCATAAGAGAGTCAGTCATAAGTTAGCAACATGTTTAGGTCGTCAACCAGAGTGAACCTATCATCGTTTACTTGGCGGGCAACCTTTCAAAAATTTTTTAAATTTACACTACAATAAAAACAATTTTTTCAATTGGTTTATATAAATAAATTTATATTGCAAATAAATTTGACTTACCTTAAAATATTAGGAGGCAACAAAAAAAAAAAAAATTCCAAGATCAAAAGAAAAGACGCAAATTCTTTGGTAATTTAGGACATTTCCGTCCTGGTTTTTAGAGATCTTCACTCACAGCTATGGATAACCCTATTATTCTAGCTTGAAAATATTTGTGTATAACTTACAAGTTTAATTATCTAGAACCGTTTCTAGCCAGGAGGCAAATCCCCTGAGGGACTTAGCTGGTCCAGCCCAAGCCGAAATTTTACTTTCTATTCTTTAGAAGAAAAAAAAGATGCAATTTTAGTAAAAACAATTTTACTTACATTATTAATATTAAATATGTGTGAAAAATTTTATTTAAGTCAATAATACAACAAAATAATAAAATCTAACAATGATCGTGACGTCATATAAACGATCCAGTTGGCGCAGCAATCGATCCATGGCGTAGATACGTATTTAAATCAAGTGATTAAGCTATAAAATTTAAAAAAAAAAATTAATAATTAAAAAAAATTCTCTCTATTAGTAGTCAAAGAATATAACTCACTTGCATTAAAAATATTCTATAGTTTTGTTATTTCATTCCCTTTTTCAACTCTCTCTCTATTAATTTTATTCTCATTATTTAATTTTAAATAATGAATAAAAAAAAAAGAGAAAATAATATTATTTAATTTCCAAAAAGGCTATATACAATCTACATCTCGTTGAAAAAAAATTCAATTCCAGTTTAAACACTCCATTATTGCCCTTTAAAATTTTACGTCATTGCTGTCATTGTTATATGATATATTGTATTTATATTTTGTTCTTGAGAAAAAATAAGAAGTTGGATATAAATTTTCTAAGAGAAATAAGTTTGTTTATTATTAATTTTAATAGGGTTATAATCTAAACCCCTTGGGAAGAGATTCAATTGCATTTTAACCTTAAAATTTTTAATTTAATTTCGGTTTTGTTATACAAATGAATGAAGAGGGATTTTATTTATTCTCAATGGAGTTTATTTGCGTTCGTATAAATGGCAGAAAAATAAATTAATAAATATTTTAATTATTAATAATAATTGTTTTGTAACTTTGTTGCATTATTTTTTTTGACAAAAATATTTTATTACGTAATTATTTATTTAGAAAACAAATAAATGTCTTTAATCAGGTTTATTCTCTAAGCAAAAACCTCAACTTTTAACATCTGAAATCAGCGTTAATTCATTTTATCACCTCCTTGCCTTCTGTTAAGCAAAAACTTTAACCCCAAAGCGTTAACATTAAAAAAAAATAAGAAGTCATGCAGGAGATTTCAACGCCGTATTTAATGCATCAAAATGGCGTCTTTAACCTAAAAAGTAAGGTTATGATTTTGACAGCTTTGAGATAAAAGCAATATTGGTTTAAAGAATAGAATTTTTTTAACCATGGTGTTATTATTTTACTTTTTAACATCCAATTTATAATGTTAAATTCTGTTTTTAGAGAAAAGGCCTGTTTATTTTTAGACCAAATCTTCCCCAACGGCAGAGATCTCTCGATGCTGGTCCTGAAGAAGCGGTAATAGCTCTGGTGAAACGAATGGGCTTAAGTTCCTTAGCGGATGCCGGATGCGAAGATTTATTGCTCTGCGAGATGGCGAGACAAGGACGCCAAAAGGATGCCAATCCTGTGCAAAAGGCATTTTGGCGCATTGCCCACGAGTGAGTTGAGTTGACTTTGTTGCCATCTCCCATCACTTCTTCCATTTTTTTGTTTGTTTTTGATTTGCAGAACTCCTTCATCAGATGCGGATGTATTTGGCCTACGCAAAGTATTCAAAGCCGTGCGTACCGGCACGTGTCGGGATATTTTCACCTGCGAATCCGCCGACATCGACCAGAGAAAAAACAAAAGAGAAAAAAAACACCGCCTTTAAGATAGACTGTTGAAAATTATAATAAGTTTTTGTTAATGGAAATAAATTGTTTTTTTTTGTTTTTGTTTGTGATATGTAAAAACAGATTATTTTTTTATATTATATATATACGAATGTTTACCGACTAATTCATAAAAATAAAATATTTAAAAAAGCTGTGAATTTTCATAAAATGTATAAAATCTTTTTTCCCTTATTCTTTTGCTTTTTCATATTTTTTTTTTAATTTTTAATAAATCTCTTCACATATAATTTTTAGGTTAAGTTGTTTATTTTATTTTATTTTTTTTAATTCCTCTTTTCGGCTACAGAGGGCTAACAAATTAAATTTTTGGCAACATGGCATAAAATCCGCCATTTTAAATATATAAATGTCAAGAGTTTTATTATTAAAAAAAAAAATAAAACAAAGTTATAAATGAAGAAAAGAAATGAAAAAAATTACTATAAAGTGAATAGAGAAAGAAAAAATAGACTCTATATAATTAAAATATATATTAAGGCGCTGAAAAAAAAAATTTAATAGTTAATCTTGTTGTTTTTAAATAAAAAAAATATAATATTCTTGTAATAGTTACTTTCATGATAAAAATATAATTAAATGAAATTTAGATTTTTCTAAATCATATTCAAATTTTTTATAATATAAATGTTCAAAATTTGAGGTTAGAAGATGAATTTGATTATTCTTCAAAGAGATGTAGAATATATAAAGCCATTTTGAAATCAAATATAAAATTTTTGCTATTCTGTTTTTCAAGACCCTTCATTTAATTTTAAAAAATTGATAAGCTTAATTGTTATTAAAATAATTATTAAATTATCAAATTATTTATTTATTAAATTAGGTAATATTTATTATATAACGAGAGATTAAAAAAGTCAAATTGACTAATTTCAGATGGTTAAAAATTTGTTCGTTCGTCCAATAAGCAAATTGTGGCTTTATCTATTAGACTGTTCTTTGTGTAATATTTTGACAGGTCACGATATTCCATCGCTAACGATGTAAATTTAATGTTTTTTTTTTTTAATAATAATAATAATAATAAAAAGAAAAAAAAAATATTGTGAGAGTAAAAATTAAATGACGTTTAAACCGGATGGTTGTTATTTATAGAAATATCTTTAATAAATATTGAAGATTATTATGGATAGTAGGTCGATTTTTCAAACCATAACGGAGTGAGTGAGAAATATTTATTTAATTGAAAAAAGTAAAAAAAAAAAAAAAAGAGTGAAACTCAAATAACCTCGTAAAATAGCTCCGGCTTGTTTTGTGATAAGTTTTATTCTTCTGGATTAGTTAAGCACAACGCCAGGTGCGAATCTTTTACTATTTAAACACTTATTGATATGTCCCAGGTGCATTACATTGTCTTTCTAAATTAAATTAAAATTTGAGGTTAAAATTCGAGTTGGATTTCTTTCGAAGAGATCTAGAATGTATATAGCCATTTTGATATCTTATTTCTTTTGATTATTATTATTATTTTTAAATTAAAAGAAATATAATATTCCTTGATAATAATTAAACATTAAAATGTTGAAAATATAATTTTTATAAATTAAATTTGAGGTTTAAAAAAAATAAATTTGAATTTCTTTCCAAGAGATGTAGAATATATATAGCTATTAGGGCTATTTATTTATAACCCTTTTTTGACAAACTTTTTTAATTACATATGAACATAAATATAATGGCGTTTTTTTTTTCGAGGTTAGAGTTAGAGTCATTGATATCAAATGAAACCGCCATTACATATATTTAAAAAAAAAAAAATTAATTCATTTCTAAGAGAAAGTTATTAGCATTTTTATGATTCAATTAACAAATTGCAATGGCGAATTAGTTAGTCTCCACTCTTCATGAGTCATCTGGCATATGTTCTTCCTTTAGATTTTTATATGCACTAGAAGCCCAATTAATAGAAAAAACAAAATGGCTGCTGCTGGGCCCCCTAACCTAGAAAAATTATCCGTGAATTATATATAAAAATCATTCTTTCGTCACTTTCTTTTTCTCTCTCTTTTTATTATCATTCCATTGTATTGTTAGTTTTTTTATTTTTAACGCTATTTGATCAGAAGGAATAAAAAAAAAATCATTTTTCTCATGGATTAAGTAAATTAGATTAAGATTTATTTCGATATTTTTTATTTTGAATCTTGGGAAAAATAATTTTTTGTTACAGAGTTTTTTTTTAATAATTTCAAACTGCTATATAATAATTGAATCGAGAGCATCTTTAGCTGTTTGGGCTTCCATTATTACAATTGGCAGGATTTGATTATTCTCCATTTTGAACTTTATGAATTTGAATATATTAACAAACCGGCTCTGGGCCCATAACCTGTGCAGAGTTTTAATTTTGTATATATATATTAATGAAGGGGGAAAGGTTTAATTAAAACACTCAATAATTATATTTGAGGAGAACAAAAGGAACAACGTCATAGAAGAACGTTATATAAGAGAACGAATGCAGCGCACCAGGTGGTGGGGGACAACAGTATTACTGCCAACATATGGGATCAAATAACACTAGATCCGCATTAGATTTAAATATTTCCAAAAGTTTCTTTAAAAGATTCAGAAACGAAATATATAATTGGAAAGAATACTAATTTTAAATTAATTTTTTATCTATTTAATTATTTTAAATTTAATTTTTAATTAAAAAAAAACAACAATACGAAAATGTAAACAATATAATTCTTTATATAGTTTTAAGAATACAATTTCGATCTTTATTTTTATCCATAAAGAAATTAGGTGCAAAGACAGTTTAAATTAATCGACGCTTTAAAAATGACCTTTAAATAAAGAAAAAAAAAAAAATGGTAAAAATTAATATTTGAATTCCAAAATGGCTATATACATTCTACATCTCTTGGAAAAGATTTCAACTTCTAATCATTTAAATTAGAAAATTTTGAAAGACAATTTTTTTAATTTTTGTAATTTTAATTTAATTAGTTTTCAACAATTAATATAATTATTTTTTAATTAAAAATAATAATAATGATATCGAGACGTGCAAATGAAACGACAAACAGAAAATTAACCTTTTTTCGTTTTAAAAATTATATTATCAAATTTTTAAAAGTCCTAAGGTTTCCGCTAACGAACCCAAGATCTCCAATCAGACCAGGACATCGCTGTATATAAACTATCATTGAATTAGAAAACAGTTGAATTGTTTCATTCTTCTTTTCCGTCACACATTCATTGACCGTAATTCAAAAGAAAAATATAAATAAATAAGTAACGATGACTCTGCTACTATATGACATGCCATAAGGTTAATTTATTCTCATTGGGATCTACTTATAAACAAAACAGAAGTAAAATATGTTTTAAAATTTTATAATACAAAGAGAATTTCTCTATGTGATGACATTTGGGTTTTGTTTTTGTAAAGATAAATAAATCCCTTTAATTTGAGAGTTAAAGCTTTCACAGTTATTGTTATTAAATAAAAATACTTTTTTTTCAGGTAACCTATGGTTTATTTTGTATAATCGCAGAAATAATCACAAATTTACACAATCTACTTTCTGAACTGAAATCATAAAACCAAAATGGCGATCCCTTACAACATCAGCGCCATCTGAGCTAAACTTAGAAACAAAATTCAACCTTCTATATTTTCTGGGTTCAGCTCAAATGGAGATAATACCAAAATGACGGTCCCTTACATCACCAGCGCAATTTTAGCTGAACTTAGAAAATATAGGTTGAATTTTATTTGTAAGTTCAACAAAAGGGTAATTATGGCATAAAACCAAAATGGCCGATCCTTTACAACTTAAGCGCCATCTGAGTTAAACTTGTTAGAAACAAAATTCAGCCTCCTATATTTTCTACGTTCAGCTCAAATAGAGCTAATACCAAAATGGCGGTCCGTTACATCACCAGCGCTATCTGAGCTGAACTTAGAAAATATAGGACCTTGAATTTCGTTTTTAAGTTCAGCTCAGATGGCGCTGAAGTTGTATTGGCACCGCCATTTTGGTTTTTATGCCATAAACAATTTACCTAACCTAAAGTTGACATTTTTATATTCCTCTTGTCCCATTTTTTTGCCCTCTTCAAAAAAACAAATAAAAATCAGGCCAATGATCTTGGTTATATTGCGATATATTTTGTTTATTATTCGCTCCTTAAAATCTTTTTTAATCTTTATACTTATATAGGATAAAATTTGGAAATCTCATGGAGCAACAAGTCAGGTCAACACATTCCTTCTAAGGTATAATTGATCATCTCTTTGAAAGATTACGACTCTCTCCTCCTTTCCTATAGAGAAACGGGAAAGTGATAGCAAAAAAAAAGTCGACGGCACGAGTTTGTGAATCCAGGCTAGAGGGCGAAGTCCCTTTCTTTCTTTCTTTCTTCTATCTTCTCTCTTCATTCATTCATTCATTCATAAACAATTATAAAAAAAATTGTGCTTATTAATCACCATGAAAATTAATCTTTAAAATAATCTCCATTTAGAATTCTTCTGAAAATAAATAAAATATATTTTATTATAATAAATCAATACATTGTTGCAAACAATAATAGTAGTTAAATTAGTCATGGTTACATGTCATCATGCCTACAACACAACAATCTATGAAATTAAATAAATAGCCTATATATATTAATTTTTACAACTAGAAACCAAAAAAGATAATAAAAATAAAGTTAATTAAATTGAATGAATAATACATGACTTGTTTATTTAATAATTATATTTTTAATAATTAAAGAAAAGCATGCTTTGCTACAAACAATAATAATAGTTAAATTAGTTACGATCCCATGCCAGCATACATACAAGACAACAATAATAATATATGAAATTAATTAGACGCATTTTATTACCTATATCAAAAAAAGCTTTTAAAAAAATATATTTATTTTATAAGATGGTAGATAGGGAGGGAGTCTTGCAAAAAAAAAAAAAAAATTAATGACTTTAATTTTACAGATTGTATACATACTTGCATAGGATCGTGACTAATTTAACTATTATTATTGCCTGCAACAATACAAGCTTTTATTTATTTATTAACAATATAATTAATATTTTATATATTTTTTCATTTAGTAATTAATAAACACGTCTTGTATTTATTTTCTTGAATTAATTTGATTTATATTTTGAAATCAAATATTTTCCTGGTCGTGTTACAAAAATATTTGTTTCTTCAAAGAGAGGCGACATTGGTAAGTAAGTGTAATTACTTGAATTCAATATGTGAATAAAAAAAAGAAGAAGATGTAATTGGGTGCCTGTTCTGACGTAACAATCGCTCTTGATTTCTTGGATTGGATGACAACTAGGCGGAACCTCGACAAGAGACAGACAAGTCTCGCTCTGGATCGGAAGTGTGATTTGCTTATCTCTTGTGATTGACTTATTTCTTTATACTTAAATAAATTTTCTCTTTAAAAGTGGGTAGCCACCACAAACTTAGTTTTTTTTTTTTTTTAACTAATTCTGTAATATATTCTTCTAGATCCTCTACGTCAAGATGTTTATTCGGGGAGGTGTCTGTCCTTGCACCATTCCAGCGATGCGAGATCGGCGGATTTTACTCTTTTCCCTCCAGTCCTATCATGCGGAAGAAATAGGACAGGCCGGCCCGTCGCACGGTCTGACGCCTGTTGAAAAGAGGAAGGAAGAGACAGACTGAAGGACTGCCTATCCTAGCTCGGGCAGCTCGTGGTCGCCATCCACGTACCCACAAAATGTGGGCCCCTGAGCGACTTTAATAGTAACAATATACATAAATTACAATTTTTTATTTTTTTAAATTTCGACCGTAGGTTCTCGTTGAAACATTAAAATTAAATATAAAAATTTTATTTGTTCGAAAGGGAAATAGCCCCCCTGGCTTGACGGAAATTCAAAACCCCCGTAGCTAAAATTGTACTGATGACAGGGGCGTATATAAGGGGGGGGGGGTCGAAGTGGCCCCCCCCCCCCGAAATTTTCTAAATGCATATAGACCTATAGGGATATGGAGACAATAATGGGTCTCGCCAAAATTTTGGTTCCGCGAGTGGAAAAAATTTTGCTTCTCTAAAAAAAGGTAAAATTAAAAATTTTGCTTCTTCAGTTATTTTTTCGATATTTTATTTATTTATTTTTTGATATTTGATTGTTTTGATGTTTTACTACTCGATTATATTTTGTTAGCTCCCGCCCTTAGAGGAGTCATCCATCATTATAAACCATCATACAATCATCCAAAATTGTAAAAGGTATTAAAAAAAAAAAAAAAAATTTTGGTTCCGCAAAAGAGGAAATGTTCCGCGAATTCAAAATTTTTCGTAGGGCGGAAAACTTTGGTTCCGCGAAAAACCAAATTTTTCGCATAAAAATTTTTGAGAACAGCCCCCCCCCCCCCCCGAAAAAAATTTCTATATACGTCCCTGACTGATGATATTGATTGATTGTTTTGTAATGTATGAATTCATTTTTGAACCTGATGTTGGTTCATTGTGTAACCGAAACTCTTGAAAAAAAAAAAAAATCAACAAAAGTAAACCCTTCAAGAAATCAACGGAACGACAAATAAATCATACATTTGTATATTTATTACACAAATTTTGTGGGATTGAGCAGCTAGTTAACACACAAAAATTGATTTATATTTAATTTTCTACAAGTAAGTCACTGATTTTCGCTTTCATTTTTCTTCTCTCTAACACACACACACACACACACACACACACACACACACACCAATCCCGTTACTATTCTTCTTCTTCTCGTTGTCCTAGAAGCAGCAGCAGCAGCAGCAACTGCTCCCAATTCTTTCTTTCTTTCTTTCTTTTAATAAAGGGAAATGAGCAAATAAAAACACATCATCCTTCTTGATTTCTTGACCTGGTCACCTTTCAATTCAATTGTTTCACAACTCTTAACGAGAATTGTTTTTTTTCTCTCTAGTGGATTTGATAAAAAAAAAAATAATAATAACAGTGGGTGTGACTAAGCACCGAGCAAACAACTTTGCCCAATTATTCTAAAAAATTTTTATTAATAAAATCAAAAATAAAATACAGAAAAGGTGAATATATATGGACCGTGTTATGCAAATGTGTGTCAAAGGCCAAAAAAAATTCAAAATTGAGTTAAGCACGGAATATTGTTTCAAATGCTATAATTAATAATATTTTTTATGAAATATGTCCTAAAAAATTTATATTTAATGTAAAAGCATAAAATTAGTTTTACAATATTTGAATGCTGGATTTTCATTTTGCAAAAATGATTTATGTTCCTAAGACGTTGTTTTTTATGATGTTAATGCCAAATTAAAAGAACTTTAATAATAACTCCGTTTTAATTTTTGAATTATAACCTAAAATTATTTTATTAATATAAATAGTGCATAGATTAATTTGCAATCAAGTGTCAAGAGACTTTGAAGCATTTTTACAAAAATATATTGGACTTAGAGAATTTTGCAAAAATAATTTTTTTATATTTTATTGTTTTTCTCTAAATTAGTCGTATTTTTAGAGATAATTTATGAATATCTGCCATAATTACAGTATTTACTTGCAAAATTGACAAAAAAAATGATATATAATCTAATCAAAACAATTTAAATCAGAAAAACTTTAATGTTGATTTTCTCAAAACTCGATGTCTGGTCTTTGACACACATTTGCATAACAGGGTCCATATATAAATTATTTGTATAAAATACAAAGCATTGCAATCAGCTAATACGATGCGCAAAGTAATAATAACCTGTTTTATTCTATCTGTATTCATTTTGATTTGTTCTTTATGTGTGGGTGTGGATTATTTTTTTGTTTACACTATAACTTAGATATACATATGTATTTTGTAATACTTAATTTGTTGTTTCTTGTGATTTATTCAAGGTTGATATGAAAATTTTGCCTCCCAAAAGGTCAAAACAAAGAAGAGGGGATCATTCTTCTCTTCTTGGCTTGAATAATCCAAAGGTCAGACATTTTTTTTTTCTAATAAATAATGTTAGAAAATAATACAGTATATTCAAATAAATCTTTTTGATATAACCTGGGCCCCCTTCACTGCCTTCAACAGGCCTAGAAACTATAAAGACACCTATTTATAAATAAATATATGGACCCTGTTATGCAAATGTGTGTCAAAGACCAGACATCGAGTTTTGAGAAAATCAACATTAAAGTTTTTCTGATTTAAATTGTTTTGATTAGATTATATATCATTTTTTTTGTCAAATGTGCAAGTAAATACTGTAATTATGGCAGATATTCATAAATTATCTCTAAAAATACTAGAGAAAAAAATATAAAAAATTATTTTTGCAAAATTCTCCAAGTCCAATATTATATTTGTAAAAATGCTTCAAAGTCTCTTGATAATAAATAAAATAATTTTAGGTTATAATTCAAAAATTAAAACGAAGATATTATTAAAGTTCTTTTATGGTTATATTTAATACTAATAGCTTAGAAACTTTTTATCAAAATTACATTAATAAATTTTAAATAGTATTAATATTTTAAAATAAATAACAAAATTTTCTCATCAATTAATTCCTGAATGGAAGTGAACATGGCAACAGTAAATCAAAGTTAATAATGAAATTGACTTAATATTATTTATTTTGTTGTCTTTTCGAAATCGCTCTGATCCTCATCTTCATTATCAGGAATAATATCTAAAAATTAAATTTTGACATCTACGAATTCATTTCTCATTTTTCAAAAAAAAAAAGGATTTTGGTTTATTTAAGGTAAACAATATATAATATAGGTTAAATAAGTTTTTATTGGTTGTTAACATCATAAAAAACAACGTGTTAGGAACATAAATCATTTTTGCAAAATGAAAATCCTGCATTGAAATATTGTAAAAATAATTTTATGCTTTTACATTAAATATAAATTTTTTTAGGACATATTTCATAAAAATAATATTAATTATTTAACTCAATTTTGAATTTTTTTGGCCTTTGACACACATTTGCATAACAGGGTCCATATAATCCACATCTACTGTCAACTCCGCAATATGACTCAATGCTTTGTCATTTGAGCTGACATTCTCGATAAATGGACTGATGATCGGCTTTATAAAATTTCATTCCATTTATAAAAACTTATAATCATAACACTTTCCACTTACTATTATATATTCATGTATATAGACCTGTTTTATATATAATTATTTCTAAGGAAATAATATTTATTTATAATTATAATAATTTTTACTTATGGAAGCAGAGCGGAAAAAATGGCGGCTTGGGTGTCACAAATTAGAACAAGAATTATTTATATTAATATTTCAATACAGAGTTTGTTTACATACAAACTCTCTCAATATAAATGACAAAAATCTGGTGTAACTGGTCGCACCAGATTTTTGTCATTTCCAAAAGTACGGTACATTTTAATTAAAGATGTAAAATTTATAATCATGCGAGAATTTTTCTATTACGTTTTTATATAAACAATAGTTCTCAATTTTGGTTATAATTTTTACTTTTTAATAATACATAAACGAGAGAGAGATTTGTTTTGACAAATGAAAAAAACAAGAACAACAAAATTTGCTTTTCAAGATGCTTATATTCTTGTATATCTCTTGAAAAAATATTCTCCATTTTTAATTTAACATTTAAAAAAAAACAATTAATTATTAAATTTTAGACTAATTTTATTTTATTTATATAATTAAATTTAATTGTTATCAAACAATGAATTTATTTATTTAAAAAAAAAAAAATATCGACCTATTAATAATAAGAAATATGATATTTATCAAATTAAATGGTTTTTCTATAAGAAACAAATAAATGTTTGAATCAAATAATTATTTATATAAATTTTATAAAACACTGAGTTTTCTTTTTAGGTTAAGCCTAAATCTTATTCATCATCAGATAAGGATGAAATTTTACAAATTTCTAGCCTCTTATATAATTCCAAGAATCATTCCGCAGTGGGCGATAAAAATTACCTTCAACTATTATATTAAGAGGTATGTCTTTCTCAGCACCCATAATTTGTTTAAACATTTCTTGTGAAGTTACTTGTGGTAAGAAAAAAAAAATGTTTTTTTCCTTTTTTCAGATCTTTATTATGACTGTCAATTTTCATCAGTTTCGATCTCTAAAGAGTCTTCCTCAGGTCTACAAAGTAAGACATTGCAACACTTTTTAGACTATTCTTTTTTGCAATATTATAGATGAGAAATGTTTAAAATAATATTGCAAAAAAGAACTCAGATAAAAGGTTTTAAAGGATTAGCAGATGGGTGATTTTATTTTTTGTTAGGGTGCGATTATGTTGGAGCTGCGATAAGCGATAAGAGCAGAGCGTCAAACAGCTCGCTAGTAGTGTTTACGCTGGAGCTGCGATAATAGCAAAGACAATGGCGCTGTCTAAAAGTGTTTTTAATCGCTATAAATTGGTATTTGCTTCAAGATATTAATAGAAAACGTGAATATTGGTGTGGATGGAGCTGATCGGAGGTGAAGATTTTGTTATGTCTGCATAATGTTATAATTGACAGATAAGGTTTTGAACATAACCTCGTATTTTCAAAATATAAGCCTATCTGTCAAAATTCACTATGATTTTAAATAAATATATTAAATATATTTTAACTGTTAAATTTATTAATATAATAAATTAAATTAAAATATTGGCCTAAATTCAATTATTAATAAATTTGTTTATTAATTAACTAAACCATTATTAAGATTATTATATATTATATTAAATATTTTAAATAAATAGATATTAAATATAAATAGATTTAAAAGTTGATTGAATTGAAGTGGCAGAAAAACGTCAAACAAATAGTAAGTAAATTTATTTATTTTAAATTAAAAAAAAAAATACTGTAGATTAACTTACAATTTGTTTGTGTTTTTTGTGCCACTTCATTCAATAGTTTGTCTAGAAAAATATATTATGAAAATGTTTCTCTTTTTTTATTCCCCAATGAGGGCCTGGAAATACTTCGCTTATTAAAATGTCTATATCCATCTCCGATCAGAGCGCCGATAAGAGCAAAGAAAATGAATCGGGATCAAAGAACGATTCTCAATATAAACAGCTCTATTCAAAAGCATCTTTCTTTTCTTTGCTATGCTCTTATCGCTTATCGCAGCTCCAACATAATCGCACCCTTAGGTAGGATATGGCCGATAAAGGAAGGAAAGAAATATAGTACCGAAACCTTTGGCCGGGGGAAAGTTGGGAAAAAAAAGAAGATTTTTGCCAGGTGAAAGGAAAGAAGAAGAGGAAGAAGATGAAGGAGGTGGATGGAGGAAGAGGAGGAAGAGGGGGGGACGAGGGGGAGGTGCAATGTGGAGCGAAGTGAGCAGCCGGTCGCCAGTCAACTGCAGACACTCACATTGTGGATACTTCCCTCTCTCTCTCGCTCTTTTTTTACCTTTTTTTTGCTCTTTGGATAAGATAACAGAAGATTTTGACAAGACTAGGACAACACACGCTATTGAAACAGGTAGGCGCTCTCAACTGATCATTTGTGTTTGGGTGGTTTATTTATCCCAACTGATATCCATTTAATTTGAAAAAATATTCAACGAAATGACTGGGATCCGAACCCACTCCCCTTGGTTTATGAGCCTATCAAAATAATATTGACATTTGTCTTTAATCTCTCGGACACGGCGGAGACGGCTAAATTGTTTTTTTTTTTTTTAATTCTTTAAACATAAAAAAAAAAATTATTATAGCATGACGTTTCGGTAGACTAAAAGCTTCCTTTCTCAGGGCTCTATATATACACAATAGATTCGATTTATTTGCTTTATTTTAAGCTCAAACGAATTTGGACTATCAAAAACTAGCCGCACCGCCCGCTAGGGGTGCTTTTCCTTCCTGGATACCCACTTCCCCGTGGCTTTTGACATTTTATATACCGGTACATAAAAAAAAAACCATAAAAATCCGTCAAGTAGTTTGAGAGTATATAGGTTAAGAAGGAAAATTTAAAATTAAATTTCACAATTATTATTTTAAAATTATTCACATATAAATATAAAATTTTTTTAATGGATTTCCAAATTAATTGTAGAAATTCCGTTCGTTATCGAAATTTATAATTCTGCCCTTTAGTTTGTAAAAATTTTATAAAAGTCGAGGAGATACAGAGAAAATTAATAAATATTTAAAGGTTTTTTTTTTCATTTACAACAGAATAATTCACAATTTAAAGATTCTAGATATTTATAAAATTTGTACCTGTTAAGGTTTTTTTGGCATCTGAGGCCGTGCCCATTTATTTCAATCAATTAGTTCATCCTTAGCTGATTAATAGTTGATTCATGAGATACCGTATAACCTAAAAAAAAAATATTCATATTATTTTTCTATTTTTTTTACTTGAAACGTAAATAAACAGTCTTGAAATAGAATTAATTATAGAAATGTCTAAAATTCAAACGATTATTTGTTTAATTTTCCCTCTCTGCTTATTATATTTAAAATAGTTAATTTAGAGATATCATATTTCATTGATTATTAATATTTTTTTTTAATAAATAAATAAATTGATTGTTAATAATTAGATGAATAAAATATAATTATTTTAAAAAATATTAATTAAAATTTAATAATTGTTTGTTTGTTTTTTAAGTTAAATCAGAAATGAAGAATATTTTTCATAGAGATGTAGACGATATATAACCCTCTTGAAAATCAGATTGTTCTTGTTTTCTTATCGTCAAAACAAATCTCTCCCTCTCTTTGATGTATTATTAAAAATGAAAACAAAATTTTTTAAATATTCGGATAAATATGACACAAATAGTAAGTTAATTCTTTCAAATAGATAGAAATAATGACCAAGCAGCTATACCCTAGTATAACTCTTTCAAATAAAGTTTATTCTTTGACTAAATATCATTTCTAACGGATGTAGAAGATATATAGCTATATTCTTTTTATTGATCAATGAATATACAAGTATGGCATAACATTTGACTTGTGAGAATATCTATATTCAAAAAAAAAATTGAAAATTTTAAATAAGAAAGAGAAATTTTATTTGTTCATTATTATTGTCAACCTACACGTTGAATTTTAATATGTAAAAAAGAAAAAAGTTAAAGAAAGTTTTACGGTATAAAGAGACTGTAAATATATAATTAATGCTGATTAATTTTCATCTAATACTAATATTTAATTTAATCAACGAGTGCACACACACACACACACACACACACACACATATAGATACAGAGATCATAAATTTCCGGTGATGATTTATCATTAAGCGCAGGTGATTTATCAACTTTCACATTCTTCACAACCCGGAAAAGACAGATAGAGATATTTGTTCAGTACCAGTTCATTGAAAATCTTCATATTTCAATTCCTCTGGTCTCGCTGGCCTGCTAAAACCATCCCCAGAATTTAAAAAAAAAAAAACTACGCCCACTAGTTTATGAACGCCTGCAGGACAAACAAACATTCATTTTTAGCTTTGGCTAATTGATAACGCAACAATACAAAGAGAAGAAAAAATAATTAATTGATATCAACATTCCTTCCTTTTTTTATAATTAAATAAATATCATAATATTCTTCGATAATAATTAATTTTTTTAAATAAAACAAAATAAAATAATTTTCTAATTAAACTTTTTGAGGTTAAAAATGAAATTAAACGAGATGTAGAATATCCATTTTCGAAATCTTACTTAATTTAATTAAAAATAAATAAAGGGGTTGAGCGTAAAAATGTTCAATTTGATCATTTTCAAAGAGATGTAAAAATGGATTAATAACGCAACAATGTTAAGTAAATGTGTTCTTTAATTTCTAAATAATTTTTTTTTTTTTTTATTCAAGTTTGCCATCATTTAAAAGAATTGAAAGATAAAAAATTATTTCATATATCTATATACAGGGCGACCGAGGGGGGGCGAGGGGGGCGCCGCCCCAGGCCCCGAGCCGGCATAGCCCCCCATATATTTATAAAAAAAATTCAAAAATTAATGAAAATTTCTTTGAGCAGGCCCCGGGGCCCTCAGGGCTCAAGTAAAAACAAAATTTAATGAAAATTTTTCTTTGAGAGGCCCCGGGCCCCTTGGGGTAGGGATATAATTTCAAAAATATTTTTGTGTATGGAGGAGAAGGATATTTAAAGATGAGCACCCCCCCAAAAAAAAAAAAAAAAAATTCAATATAATAAATTTTATAAAGGGCGGCCCCTCATCTAGGCCGCCCCAGGCCCCCACTGCCTCGGCCCGCCTCTGATATTAAAATATATGCGCTCTATATCTTCTTTTTTTTAGTTCAATAAAGGGGTTAACTTATCTCTTCTTTTTTTCACTGTCTAATTTAAAATCCTTTAATTAAACTTTCATTAATTTAATTTAATTTTTTTTTTTAAGATTTAATATAATTGGTTATAAAAATATATATAGATTATAGAATAATAATTACGAGATTTAATTATTATTTAAATATTTAATTTAGACATTGAAAAGAAGAGATGAGTGAGCTAACCTCTCACTCTCTTTTATTGGACAAAAATCAAAGGGATGTAGAGGATATATAATTTAGTCAAATACATCCACTTGGAATAACATTTCTTCTTTTTTTTAATCAATTGGGATCATAAAATAAATAAGTATACCTATAATAAATGACCTTTTAAATGGACAAATTTATTTTTTTTTTTTGACGACATCATTTTCCCACCAGATTCTAATTAACAAGTCGTCGTTCGTTCGTTCGTTCGTTTTTTTTTACTTTTTGCCTCTCTTCCCTTTCATTAATGGCCTAAATTTTTTTTTTTTTTTTTAAGTTTTATATTCATTTATTTCCATCCCATCGGGATAGCGAGTGAATATTTTTTTTTTTTTTTTTACTTTCCCACACTCGAAGGGCAAAATTTTTTTTAGGTTATATCTCTAAAGAAAAGAATATAACTCTCTTTATTTTCTGTATCCAGAATCTAATAATTCGCATCAACTTGTTGTTTATATATCAAGTACATAACTGTATATTTGTTCTACCCCCCCCCCCACCCACATACATTTAATGCACCAAAAAGCCCACCCATATTATGTGTGGCACGCCAACTGGAACCGATAACTTTTACTTGCTCACTTCCAATTGAACATAGATAATAACTCAAGCTGAAAAACTCAAACATTTAAAAAAAAAAAAATTAATTCTTGATTTAACTAGCTGTACAACCCACTAATGGCGATTAATGGCGATGATTCATTCCAATTAAAGTCTTTATTTATTATAAAAGAGAATTATATTCTTAGCTTTTACTTTAAAATAAATAACTAAATATATGTCAACTTCTGTGACAAACAATTTTCAATGCTGTGAGACTAGTCACTCCAGATTTTTTTTACTTTATTTTAACCTTTCAACTCAAAAGAATTGAAAAAAATATTAATTTTCTTATCTATCTTTTTTTCTATCACTGGAATGGTCCCATTGCGCCATTAGTGGGTTGTACAGCTAGTAAATCAAGAATTAATTCTTTTTTTAATGTTTGGGTTTTTTAGCTTGAGTTATTATCTATGTTCAATTGGAAGTGAAGAAGAAAATTATAAAAAAAAAAAATTATAAATTCAAGTCAAGAAGTTTCAGAGTTTATGTGTTATAAATATCATAGAAAATTAGAAATCATTTATAAATAATAATTAATTAAATAAATTTGAATTAATTATTAATTTATTTTTTATAGAAAGCAAGGAGATTCTTATATATAGCTATGAATATATATCGTCTACATCTTCTAGTTTTTAGTTCAATAAAGAGAGATATAGAGAGGTTAGCTCATCTCTTGCTTTCAATGTCTAATTTATCAATTAAAATTATTTAAATAAAATTTCAAGAATTTTATTTATTTATTTGTTTAAGATTTAATTTAATATTGATTAATTATAGAATAATAATTATGAGATTTAATTATAATTTAAATTTTAAATTAGGCATTGAAATAACGAGATGGGATAACCTCGAACTCTCTTTATCGAACTAAAAACTAAGAGATGTAGAGTGTATATATATATACATATCAACTCCATTGTTTAAAGTCAAGATTTTTGTTTCCAGACTAGTGTTACTGTTTTCACCCATTGAATCTTTCAATTATCCATTCATTTCCTTGCGGATTATTCGACTCGTTGCGATTCATTTAGCTATTATTCAATAAATTTTATGATTTATACATAAATAAGCACGAGCAACAAACTTCGCATTGACGTTTTCAAATGAAGAATTCCATCTTCTTATAATCCAAAGCTTTCAAATATGCATAAAAATAAATGATTGATTTAAAAAGACTTGACCCAGAAAAAAATCATCTCAACTACGAAGGTAATTAAACATTTTTTGTTTTTTGTTTTCTTTTTGTTTTTCTATTCACCCCTCCATGGAGGCAACATTGACCCTGATTGAGGGACCACTTTAATAAGACAAATATGTTCGTGGAATAAATAAATAAATAAATAAATAAATACTTGCTACTTTTATTGGCCGCCTCAGGCCTGAGAGCCTTTCTAACATCGAGGGAATTTCAAGATGTAAATAAAATAATTAAATATCAGATAAAAGTGTGTGTGTGTGTGTGTGTGTGTGTGTGGGGTGTAATTGTTTTGAGAGAAAAAGGCTCGTTTATTTTGATGCATTTAAATAAAAAAATAAAAATAGCATATTTGAATTTCTGCTCAACTTTGAATTGCCGGACAGTGATTTATATTTGTTTAATTTTGGGGCTGCTTAGCGCTATTAGAGTTTTTATTTTACATTTTTTTTTTTTTTTAAATATCGATATACATGTTCCACACGCTTGTTTTTCACGGGCCACCCATTCGAAATTCATCTGGACTTTGGCATTGCTTAACAAGATGGTTGCATCTTGCTTCTTCTATATTTCCCCCTCCCCCCTGGTTAATTCAATATTATTTCTATAATTAATTAGCTACTATTAAATTTTATATTTATTTATTTTTGAAATGACAAATTGAAAGGTGATTCTAATACATATATAGATATATAAGCTCTACATCTTCTAGAATAGAGAGAGAGGTTAACTCATCTCTTTTCTTTTTTTTAATGTCTAATTTAAAAATTAAAATAATTAAATGAATTTTATTTAGTTTTTTTTTAAGATTTAATTAAATTGATTATATTATTAAGTAATAATAATGAGATTTAATTATTAATTATTTTATATTTTAAGTTGTGCATTGAAAAGAAGATATTTCTTTATTGAACTAAAATCCAAAAGATGTAGAAGGTATATATATATATATATATATACCTCCTCTATTTCTATATTATATAAACTTCATAGGCTATCTTTGAGTTGTAGTTCAATTAAAATTCTTTTTTTATGCGTATTAAAATATAAAATAACTAATAATAGATTTTAATTTTATTATTATTATATATTCAAGAACCTCTTCTCTTTCTTATTACTTAAAGTTAGACAAATAAAACTTTAATATATTTATTGTTGATAATCTACATGACAGATTTTGTAGATATTATTTTGTTTTTTAGGAAAAATTCTTTTAGATGAGGATCCGAAGGAACTTTGCAGCCAGGAAATTAAATTATCCAATTTTTTATTCGCCGACGTTTCGGTTGCCAATGAGGGCCTTCATCAGGGCAAATATTGTTAAATATACACGTTCTTATATATTTTAATGTCTATTGAAATGATATGATATTACTTGCTTGTTCGTTAAAATAGCTAAGTTCGTGTATATTTAACAATATTGCTGAGTGGTATTAAAGAGGGATATTTAAAGAATGCAATGTGCCATGAATATCTCAAAAATGACAAAAAATGGTGGCTTATGACTATCTTCCACTAAGCCCTTCAATTAGGAAATTCAGAGATACACTTGCCTACACTGTTAAAAATTTTCAAGAAAACTTCATATACAAGTATAGGAAGTCTGTTTCATAAACTGTTTATGAATAGTATATGAGAAAGTTCAATTTGTTGCCAACCTAAACAAATTTCTTGTATATTTTAAAATTAATTATTTTGGTAAAAATTGTTAATTTTAATTTTTATAGCTATTTAGTTGAATTACTTTATAAAAATTATTTAATTAGTATGATTTTAAATATACTTCATAAATATTTAAATAGTTTAGAGCGCGAATTTCAAACCAGAATTTAATAAATTTAGAATTTGTGAAATAAATTTTAAAAGAATAATTTCAAGTTTCCTTAAAATAATTATAAAATAATATTAATAAAATTCCTTGAGGTAGTCGAGTTATTTGAGAACGTTTAGACCAGTGATTCTCAACTTGTCGCGGTACACTTTTAACGATTTCAAAATTTGGCGGCACACAAAGAAAAAGATAAGTTTAAAAGTTGGTAATTTGTTCATAAACTTTTATATTAATTTTATTTCATATCCTGGGTATATTAAAATTAAACCACGAAAGTATATGAAAAATGATTGAAAATTCATATTTTTTTTTACAGTGTAAATAAGAAGCTAGTAGAGAGTAGGAGTTTTATTTTTAACGCTCCAAGAGGTAAACAGCCTCAGACCAAAGCAAAATACCCCCCCCCCCCCACCCCAGTTCAAATAAAAAGTAAAAATAACGCCAGTAAATCATAACAGAAACTATTCTCTATTCCGTTAAATGGAATTCTTTCTTTAGTGTATGAATCTATCATTTTTTTTGATGTTTACATCTAAAATATATATACGTCTGTATAATAGAATACTCGTATTAACGGTTTTCGATTTAGAAATATGAATATCTGAACAGATGTCGGGTCGTGAGTTGGAGGGGGCAGGGGGGGGGGATTGTCCCTATTGTGTAGCCTATATTAAATTCGGTAAATGATTTTAGAGGTCGTTAATGTTGATGATTGTATTCAATTTGAAAAATAACAAATTGACGTTTCGGTCACAAATTGTGTAAAGCGCGTCAAGTGAATTAAATGTGTGTGTTTTTTTATTTTAAGTGGAAAAATATCCATCTATGTGTTTGTGTTACTATTCGTTAAAAAAAAAACGTGTCCGATTCGTAAACTTGAAAAAAAAATTTTATTATTGAGAATTAACCGTCACTGGATATTAAATTTATTTCGACATTTCGGAAGCAAAACCCTCTCTTCCTCAACACTCTTCGATTCCTCTTGAAGGAATCGTGAGGAAGGAAACATTTTGCTTCTGAAACGTCTACTGTATAGTGAAGAAATAAATTAGTTTATATTTGAATATACTCTAGCAGTGGCGCAACCAGGATTTGCTCCTGGGGGGTTCGGGGCGGGGGGGGTTCGGGGCGGGGGAGGGGCTGATCTCAAAAATTTTTCTGTGAAAATTTTTTTTTTCGCGGAACCAAATTTTTCCGCGCCCGAATTCGCTAAATTTTTGCCGCCCGCGGAACATTCCCTCTTTCGCGGAACCAAAATTTTTTACCGTCCGTAAGAATATTTTTATCTTTTTTTTATAGAGACGCTAAATTTTTGCCGCCCGCGGAACCAAAATTTTTTTCCATGCACCGCCCGCTTTTTGCGGAACCGAAATGATTATATTTTTCCTTTTCTATTTGTAATATGTATTACAAATGTAGATTTTATAGCTGGATAATCGTTAATAGGTAAATAAAAGAATACAAAAAATTTCATTTATTGACCCACTAGGCTGACGTTTCGGTCTTGGTCAAGACCATCCTCAGAGCTTGCGGGTTGTCAATAAGCTCTGAGGATGGTCTTGACCAAGACCGAAACGTCAGCCTAGTGGGTCAATAAATGAAATCATTTTAGCTGCTGTAATATGTATTTTGATTTTTTGTTCTTCTGGGGGGGGGGGTTAAAACCCTAACCCCCCCCCTGGTTGCGCCAGTGTACTCGAGCATTTCGGTCACCAATCGCGGCAGAATACAAGATTTTATTTATTTTAACAATAACGAAAGGGAAATAAATAAATAATAAAAAAATAAGAAAAAATTCTTGTTAAAATAAATTTTATAATACATAACATAAGATATAGTTTTTATTATATATTCCGAAAGCGGATATTCCCCCGAGTAAAATGATATGTCGCACTTATATCTTCATTTTTTTGTTTGTTTATTAAAAAGCAATTATTTAAAGCTGCACTTGGAGCATCGCTAATTGCCATATAAGGAATTAAAATTTAATTTCAATCAAATATTAAAAGCGAGATTTAAATTTATTAATTACAATTATTTATAATTATAAGCATAAAAAAATATTTTTGATTTTAATTAAAAATCTTTCTTAAATCTCGCAAATATTAATTAATTTTCCTCTTTTGGTAATTAGATGACTCTAAAACAAAAAATAAATTAAAATTTTGCAATTAGACGGAATACGGAATATTAAAAAAAAAAGAGTATTATTTGAGTAGTAAGCATATTGCTGTGGTATTACAGAATGCAGTGGGAACTTCAAGGGCGGATGCTAATCGGTCACGTGTCTTTTGCTCACGTGGCCCCTCCCCGTCCCCTCGGAATATTTAATTATTTTGTCATCAAAAAGTCAGAGAGGTAATAAAATATTACAATATAAATTTATTTTTGTCATTGAATAAAAAAAAAAACAATTTCGTTTTTACTTATTTATTAATTAATTAATAATAAACAAGAATTTGATTAATTTAATTTAATTCTTGAAAATAAATAAAATACGTAGGCTATTATTTTTCGATTGTTGTAGTCAGTGGGGTTGGAACACGAATAATTTTATAAACTATGAATATACTAGTAAATTAAGGAGGTTAATTATTTTAAAAAAATAAAATAAAATAATTATTTGATCGAAATCATATTTCTTTTATTATTGTTTCAAATTTAAGTGATTAAATAATAATTAAATTTGAAATAATAATAAGTTAATAATAATAATGTTTGTTAAAAAGAAAAATAACAATTTTTTTAAAAATCAATTAGGAAATGGAAGACTTTAGAAATGAATCAAATTCTTTATTTACCGTTTAGATCGCCGAGTTCGTTATATATATGTTAATATATACATTCTACATCCCTTTGAAATAAATCCATCTCCGTTTTAACCTCAAAAATTAAATTATAAAATTCTAAAAGGGTATATATTATATTTTTTTATTATTTAATTCATGTTACAGTCGGGCCCTTCAAACAGATAGATCAGTTTTTTTTTAATTCACATTATTTAACAATTTTATAGAAAATCTAAAAAAAAAAAAAAATAGTGCTATATGAATGAATAATTAAAATATTTTTTTTATTTATTATTTCAAATTTAAGTGATTAAATAATAATTAAATTTAAAAAAAATATAAATTATTCATTTATATAGCACTATTTTTTTTTTTCTATAAAATTGTTAAATAATGTGAATTTAAAAAAATCTGTTCTGCTGTAACATGAATTAAATAATAATAAAAAATAATCAGTATATACCCTTTTAGAATTTTATAATTTAATTTTTGAGGTTAAAACGGAGATGGATTTCTTTCAAAGGGATGTAGAATGTATATATTAACATATATATAACGAACTCGGCGACCTAAACGTTGACGGTTAAATAAAGAATTTGATTCATTTCTAAAGCCTTCCATTTCCTAATTGATTAAAAAAAAAAATTATTTTTCTTGATTTAACAAACATTCAATGAGAAAAAAATTATTTCACATAAGAAAATAATTTAGATTGAACTGGGAATTAAATAACAAATTGGAAAAAATCAATTTCATAATTTTTAACTAATAAATAGAGAGAGAAAAAAAATGAGGCACTCACGGGATTTGAACTCACGTTCTCTTCCGTGGGTGTGCTAACTAAGCTGGAGTTCAAATAACTTCATTGAGATCGCGAAATAAAGAAAATAAATTTGTTAATTCTTTATTAGATGTCTTTTGCCGGAGATCCGTTTGTTGTTGTTGTTGTTGTTGTTGTTACAAAACGGATTGATTACAGTTAATTGTTCGATATTTGCCTCTCTCACTCACTCTCTTCAATCTTTCAATCGATTAATTAAAATTCTAGTCACGTGTTTGTTTTGGTCGCCAATAATACTCTCTGGTGATGAAATGAAATGAAATGGAAAAAAAAAAAAAATATTGAGGTCATCTTGAGAAAAAGTTTTGTAATTTTGAATGAATTAAATCATCAAATCCCGAATAAATTTATTTCTTTTGTTCACAAAATTCAACTCAAAATTATTAAAATGTCGCAACGATAAGAAAGGGTTAAAAAGCTGACGTTTCGGTTACCATCTTCAGAGCTTACTTTGGGTAAAAATAATCCAATTTTATATGGGCCAGGTTGTTTTAAAAGAAATTCATTTGTAGGTGTGGCAAATTTATTATACCACGACGTTTCGCTAGTCTAAAAGTTTCCTTCCTCAGGGCTTATACAGTATATAAAAATTCCCTGGATAGCCCTTCTCCGGTGGCTCTTGAAATTTTCTATACATAAAAGAAAACCGATAAAAATCCGTCAAGTAGTTTAAGAGTAAAAGGAAAATATAAAATTAAATCGCACAATTATTATTCTATAATTAATCACATAAATTTTTTTTCAAAGGAATCTCGATGAATGAATCATCAGATAAAGAGATCAAATCGCCTTCAAGGACGAATCAATGATATGGATTTAAATATTCAATTATGCATAAAATATAAATAATAAATTAAAAGACCTTCAAATGATATTAAAAAAAAAATTAAAATTAAAATTTTAATCAAAATATTTTACTTACAAACAACAATTGAAAGAAATTTCATTTAAATAATTGATAATTTTTAATTTTAACAATTAAATCTCGCATTTGGTTACTAATTAATTAATTAATTGCTTTTCTTTTCTTTTTATGGCAATTAGCGATGCTCCAAGGGCAACTTTAAATAAATGCTTTTAAATAAATATAGTTTTTTTTTTTTTAATTTTTTCTATAAAATTGTTAAATAATGTAAATAAAAAAAAAAATCTGTTTGGCTGTAACATGAAATAAATAATAATTTTAAAAAATATATGTAGGAACTATACCCTTTTTAGAATTTTATAATTTAATTTTTGAGGTTAAAAAGGAGATGAACTCTTTCAAAGGGATGTAGAATATATATATATTTATATATATATAAACAAATTCGTGAGTTTGTTGTTTGGACAAACCATGGCCCCCCGAAAATCGAACTCAGGATCTCCAACCATTCCGGATTATTGATGTTCGTTTACGCTTGATTCTCTTGTAGATTTTTTTTTTTATTTCGTTATTTATTTAAAAAAATCATCCTTTTTTTCGTTTAGTGTTTTGAAATAACGTTGTTAAAACGTAATTTTGAAAACCGAGCTCTGTTTTTTCTCTCGCTCATAATAATTTCAACGCGCAAAGTGTATGCGAGAGAGATGGAGACATTAATGCGCTAGCAGATGCCAAAGAATCGTCAAGGCTGCTGAGGTTTGCTGGGTTCTTTTTCTTTCTAATGAAAATACAATAAGCAATCAGCTTTAATGATATTCATTTTAATGTTTATTGTATTTATAGAAGAAAAGAATAGTGATAATACTAGCTGCGGGGTCGGGGAGGCTGGCAGAAAGGAAACCAGTGTATGAAACGTTCCCCCTAGGACTAGTTTCATCGTTCTTCGATATGTCCTTTATAATATATGTTCCAATTTTGTTGTTTTCAGATATGATGCGTCTCGGACTTCTTCATCTTCTGTTTGTTCTCCTGGTGAATTCCTCCACAGCATCTGAGACAACATCGGGCCCGCCAAAGGCGGCGATAACCCGCACGGCGCTTCACGTATCGCGGAGTTTAGATCCGGCATCGACACAAACCCTCTCGGTTCGTACAAAAACGGGCGATGTTGCTACTTTGATTGTTAAACGGCGAGATAGCAAGAAATTAGTGCCCGACCCAGTGGAGGTCCGTTCCCATGAGATGGAGATTCAGGACAATGAGAATAAAAAAGAGCAACGAGCATTGGATCTTGGGATCGTGCCAGAGCCGGTGTCTGTTCGTTCGTCCACCGTTTGGGTCAAAGGTGTTTCGTCACGTTGGAAATCCGGCCGGGGATTGTTGCGTATTGACGCCGATGGCGTTCCCGAAGTGACAGGTGTACGTGTGCCCGATGATGAAGCCGATGCACGTCAAGTCTGGCGTAACGCCAGGGTTATCGACAACAAACTCTTTCCAACAACACCGTCAACAACGAGACGCACTCGGAAACTGCATTATCCCGGCCACACTGTTTATCGGGCATCGCAGCTCTATTCCAGACCCAGTCAGGTAAGATCTGTTCTTGATTCCCTTTATTTCCTTACCTAACTAATTCATGGCTAATCCTGCTAGGTGAGCTTCGAAGAAGGAGTTCGCACTCCGGTGCTTCAGTACGCGCATCCAGAACTCGGCGTGCAGCCAGCACGTGGCTCTCCCACTCCTGAGATTATGGAACCTCAAGAACCACGACCCTATGGCATCGCTGAGCCTCTTCGGGAGAGGGAGCGACCTTTCTGGGAGAAGATCAGCGAGGCCATTAAAGAACACGTGCAAAACGGCATGGAAACGATGTCACATCTTGCCCGGCCAGTAGTCGAACCACTCGTCGAAGCCACGCATAAAATCTCTAGAAATCTCGGACTGGGAGGTCTCCAACAGCCTGAAGTCCAAGACAGAGTTGGTCTGGTAGCTGCAGCGCCTGCATATCCTGTCCTCCTCCCAGCGTTGGGCCTGGTCGCTGGTGGCGCTGCACTTGGCTTGGGTGCTGTCGCCGTTGGTCGTTATTTAGACAGTGATGTGACAAGGCTCGAAGATGATGACGAGGATCTTGCAATGGAACACAAACGCGCTCTTGAGAAATTAGAAGAGAATGCTCAACAAAAATTCGAGGCTCGATTGATCTACGATCACGATGACAATACGGCACGACGTAAAAGATCAACAAACACAGAAGAAGAGACACATTGGATGCAGAGTTTGGAAGTAGCCAGCGAGAGTAGAGATCCTCAAGTGGCAGCATTAGCGAGGTTGGGCTTACACACTGACTGGACGGACACGGGATGCGCGAAGCAGGCCTTCTGTACGGCGTTAATACGACAGGGCGGAGATGCGCTCTTCCTGATGGAGAAGAAGATGCAAGCCTTCCTTGCCATGTGAGTATCTACTAATATTTAATATAATTGCTGTAAAAATAGGAAATTCTAGACTATTGGTTGCTCATATAAAGGGAAGGATAAACAGTAATAAAGAATGATAAAATAAAGGAACTCTGTGAGTAGGGCAGCCAACACAACGAAAAAAATAACTGTCTATTTTATTAAATTATTATGCACAATATATGTTATTTTTTTTCGTTGTGTATACAGTATAAAACTATTCATCTGTTATTCAACAATTAAGATGGGAGCGATGCGTTCCTGAAACGTTGACGAAATAATATAAAGATTTTTATTTCCGCTGGCTGCCCTACTCATAGAGTTCCTTTATTTAATCATCACCACAGCCAATTTTCTAATCTTCATAAAGAATGATATTTGAAAATTATTTATTCTCTGGACTATCGATTTGGGTAAAACAGTTACATTTGTGATACATAAATTTATAATTACATGTGATATATCGATACTTGGAAATTCAAAGGTCTAAAGGACAAAATTCTACTTTTTAGGAGAGCCAAAAAAGGGAAAAAAAACCTTTTTCCTCAAAACTTTCCTATTTTAGTCTTTGAAAGACACTTCTCAGAATTTTTGACAAATTTGCACAAGTGAGCTAACACCTTTAGTTTCAAAGATAGCTTGTCCTTTAACTCGTTATGTTTTATTTTAATTAATGGTGTAAACAGCACTTTTTTTTGAGATAGCACAATTTCAATTAGACTGTTTTGTAAAGCTCAAAAAGCTGAATATTTCTGTATTTATAATTAATTTTTGCTATTTTGTCCTTTACGACCTATGAAACGAAATGATTCTTTCTCCTATCCTTCTTAGACTATCCTACTATTCCTCCCGGTACATTTTTCATTAGGCAATTTCTTCTTAGTCACATACCTATCCAGTTCCTTTTCCTCAGAATATTGTTTTTAAGTAGATTTCGCTCCTCTTCTAGTCTCCTTAACATCTCTTCACTTCCAATCACTTTAAAACGTCCTTCTCGAAATAACTTCAAAAGCCTCAATCCATTAACGGTGTGTATAGGATTATTATAAATTTTATTATGTATATGTAGAATTCACATTTTTGTACATACCGTATAAATCTCTATATATATAGAATTATATATCACATGTAAATTATAAATTTATACAAATACAAATGTAACTGATTTTTTTACATTTTTAAGGGACTTGGTGCCGAAATCGATATTCCAGAGAATAAATAAGAATCCAGTGGAATTTGCATTTATTTTTATATTCTTTCTCTTTTATGAATTTGGACCATTTGAATGATTTCTCTAAATTAAAAACAAACAAAAAAAAGACGACGACGACGACATGTGTAAATAAATAAATAAACAAGAAAAAAAAAAAAAGGAATGCAAAACGAGTCAAACAGGAGAGGGAGGAGGAGGAGGAGGAGAGGAACAACCGACCTTGACGATTGGGGAATAAGAGAGTACAGACAGGGTCATATTCCTCATTTTTTTTTTATTAAATCTTAAAAAATGCTGTTGAGTTCTAGGTTAATTCAAAGGAGAAAGTATCCACAAATAAGGGAGTTGAGGAGGCCGATGGCCTCTCGGACTCGGTGGTGAAAGTGTCCACACACACACACACACACAACTTATCCCCGAGGATTTGGCATCAAAAAGAGGAGGATTGTGTTTAATTTAATAAAGCCCGCCTTAGGCGGACAACGCGGCTAGTACAAAAATTTAGTTGTCTAAATTTAATTTTAAATGAAAGTTGTTTTATATTTGGGAGGTCAAACAAAATGTGTAAAGGAATGTTATGGCACAATGACCCAGTCAGCTTAAGAATAAATAAAGAATGAAGAAGAAGAAGAAAGTGAGAGGAGAAGAGAGGCAGGCATTCAACTCACCTTGGAATTAATTCAAAGGAAATATACGGTCAATGGTCAACCCAACCATCAAGAACAAAACTTGACACAGAATAAAGAGGCTTTTAGGTTCATTCACATTATTTCTTTTCTTTTTCTCATCCTATTTACAAAGTGAGTTCGTGTGCTAGATAAAAAATTTTTATAATAAAAAAAAAAATAAATAAAATTAGTAATCAAATAAATACTCACGGAAAAAATTCCAATATTTATAAATCTAATTTGAATATTAGGCTGGGATGAGTAGAGTAAAGGGGTTGGAGAGAAATAACCAGCAAATTTACACCTCCACCTGACTCCTTTTTTTTGGAATATTTTTGGGAAAAAAAACACCTCCTTGCTGCCGGGAGAAAATAGGGGGGGTGGTTTTATTTTTTTTATATAAATCTTTTTTTCCCCCCCCCCCCCTTTATAAATCTAATGTATTTATATTTAATCACAAATACAAATCATTAAACTTACAATTTAAATAATAAAATGTCAATATTAAATTTTTGTTTATTAATTTAAATTTGATCTTCAATAATATTCGTATTATATTAATATTTGAAAAGATTAGGCTATTATTATTTTATTTATTTAAATTTTTATTCTATTAAGTAAAAAAAATTAGATAATTACTGAGAGCCTGGAGAGGACAGAATAAAATAAATATATTTAATCAACGGACAAGTTGTTGACAATATGATTAATAATTACATTATTAAAAAATTAAAGGCATGCATTGTTAAATAATAATAATAATAATAGTTAAGATAGCCGCTATATAAACATGCATACCACAAGTTTTAATAATTTGAGTGATTGAATTTTAAAGATTTTATTCAATTAGAACTCTTTGTTAGATATTAAAAAATTAAAAACTCCAAATTTTATATACAGGGTGTCCAAAATAATAATTAATTTTGAAAAATCAAAAAGTTATTATTCAATTTTTTTTTTTAAAGTGAGCATTTAATTTAGGTATAGATGAATATTTAATAAACCCCTAGCCCAAATTAAATATTTTATCTATTAATAGAATTCAATACTAAAATTTATTTAAAGAAATTAACAACTTTTTGATTTCCTCATTGTTAAGGGCACCCTGAATATAAAATTTTGTTTATGATTAAAAATGATTCTTTAATGCCTAATAAAAATTCTAATTGAATAAAATCTTTCAAATTGAACCAATCAAATAATTATTAAAACTTGTTGTGGTATGCATGTTTATATAGTGGCTATCTTAACTATTATTATTATTATTTAACAATGGATGTTTATTTCATAATTGATTTTTTAATAATGTAATTAAATTATATATATTTTTTTAATTATGATTGTAAACAACATATCGGATAATTAATTATTAATTTTTAAAGATGGACGACGCAATCTTAAATAACCCTGAAAAGGTGGATTTTGTACAAAATTATCTTAGTTTTTTTAACGAGAAATCAAATGGTGTATTATAGAAAATATGATTGATGGTGATTGCGGCTAAACAGAAAGTGTTAATACAATAATTTAATTAATAAAAAGAGCTTATATTTTTTCAAATCCTTTCTTGATAACTTTAAATGAGCGAGTTCTGTGAAAGGGGTTAGGAGAATAGTTGGGAAGGTGGAAGGATCCCGAAGGAGCATTTCAATCGTCTATTGGCACTTGTCTTGAAGAGTGTGTTCAAATTGTTTGATTAGAAGGAAAGTCAGTGAGTCAAGGAGCCTTCAAGTTGGAAAGTCTTTCTCTCTGGCTGGCACTTGTTGGCATCCGAGGCCGGAAGTCGTCGCCGACACTCCCATAAAGGAACCAGACGCCTGCCTGCCTGCCACTTTCCATTCAATTTTTATTTATTCATATTTAATATAGAAAATTTCTAGGGTTGATGCCTACCTACACTTTACTTTTTTTTTTTATTATCCAATCTGGTGTGATTACATACAAGTTGTGTTCTGTGCTTATTATACCAGATTTTTTGTGTTTAGTTTCTAGCAGATCAAAATAAGCCTGGAAATGTTTTGCTATTTACTAGGCATTTCTCCTATCAAGTATACAAGAGTAAAGTGTGCTTCAAAAGATTTCAAGGGCAAAATGAGAATATACATTTGAAAGAGCATCTAAAAAATAATTGATTTTTGAATTTTTATCAAAATCGTTGGAGCAAATTTTGAAAAAATAGAAAAAAACTTAAAAAGTACATCAGTAAAGTACTAGTACTCTTTGGCCGATTTTGTTCAAAGGCTTCGTGCCACGTCCCAGGAGGTTGCCTAACTTAAATATAAAATTTCAACCTCGTGGCCCTTTTCCTTCTTGAGATATTTTGTTCACAGATACACCATTTTGGACTCAGGGGACCTCAAAACATGTATTTCCATCAAAATCTTGACAACGAATTTTTAGACATGAATCCAATACTTTCTCTCTATATATATATTATATCTATATAGGTAAGAGTAAATAAAAATTAGTCCCAAGTTAAAAAGAAAATATAAAATGCCTAGAGAGACTTTAATGCTCGAAAAGAATCTTCAAGGCTTTTGTTGTTGTTTTTTTGCACGAAACCAACCCATTCTATGAATATTTATTATTACATTATAATAAAATTATTATTTCCACTTCCTAGAAGCATTCTTGAAGGATACTCGTGGGGGGGGGGGTTATAAGAAAGAAGCTAAAAAGAAAAAAGCAACTGAGAAGCTTCTATTTTGGTTAAAACATACTTAAAAACACTATTTCGGTTATGATCCATCCCTAAGTAGAGCTAGGAGGTTGAAATTTTATATTTAAGTTAGGTATCCCCTGGTCACGTGACACGAAGCTTTTGAACAAAATCGGTCAAAGAGTACTAGTACTTTACTAATGTACTTTTTCAGTTTTTTTCGATTTTCTCAAAACTCGCACCAACGATTTTGATTAAAATTCATAAATCATTTATTTTTTAGATGCTCTTTAAAATCTATATTCTCATTTTGCCCTTAAAATCTTTTGAAGACACACTTTACTCTTGTACTTCATAGAAGGTCATGGTAACATTCTAATATATCTGCGGAAACTAATTATATGTCGACACAAAAAATCTGGTGTGACAAGCACAGAGCATAACTTTCGATTACCGAAGGTAAGAGTGCTGTGTGACTAATCACATCAGATCTTTTATTTCATTTACTCTTAAATAATTACCATAATAGCGTAACCTTATTCCGAGATTTCCCACAAGAATATAAATTTATTATTTTATAGTCTTGATGATGAATATCTTCGGTATTTGACATTTAGAGGATCCCTCCCCCTCCCTTGACCTGATTCCCTTGGGTCGAGGTCAAGGATGACCCTCTCAGTGTCATCTTCATCAACAACTCCCACGCTCCTTTATACAACAGTTAATTATTATCCGTATACGTTCTTGTTTTTGCATCTTAGGCCATATAACGATACTAATTAGGTATCCAGCGATTTTATTAATCTTTGGCTTATTTATGTTTTAAAATAAGCTCTTATTAAATAAATTAGCACTTACTTTTTTGCCGCAATCATCATCAGCTTGTTTATTTTCTATGGAACACCCCATTTGATTTAATTTCTCGTTAAAAAACTAAGATGATTTTGTATAATGCATTTGATATCTAAAATCCATCTTTTGTGAAATTGTTTATAAATTCTTGCGTCGTCCATCTTTAAAAATTTATAATTAATTATCGCTACAATTCTAATTAGAAAAGTATATAATTTAAATACATTATTAAAAAATTAATTGTAGACATCCATTGTTAAAAAATAATAATAGTTAAGATAGCCACTATATAAACATGCATACCACAACATATTAATTTGACATTTTATATTTCTTTGTTTTATGATAATTTTATATTTAAAAATAATATAAGATGCTTTTAAAATGTTTTAATCCAAATTTCTTTATTAGCCAATATAAAAGTGCTTCTTGAAAGATAAAATTAAATAGTATTGTTTATTATTTTTCTATTATAGAAACCACAGAGTATATATAGGCCTATAACCAAAACAAATATTACTTTTGAATTTGAGGTAATAGATTTGCAATACCTGTCAGATTACACTTTTTAATCTAAAATTAATTTTCCATATGTTTGGTTGCTTATCAGTCAGAAACCTAAAAAAAATAAAAGCAAACTGAATTTAATTATCTGATATTAATTTAATTAAAGAAAATAATAAATATACTCACAAATGAAATGACAGTTGTAGGTTATGTTTCCATATTTAATTGTTGAATTTCATTTTTTAATTATTTTATTAACATTTTGATTAATATTATTCACTAAATAAATAGAAAACAACATCGTTAATGTTTTAAAAGATTAAAATAACATGAAATATAAGCTTACGCGATTTTTGAGGCACAAATATAAAAAAATAAAGCAAAAAGACGCGCAGAGAAATTTAATATTTAAACTAGTTTTAATGGGGCGGGTATTATTAAAAAATACCAGACATTTTTTGGTAGGCCCCTCCAGGAATAAGAACCGGGTTATTTGCTCGTTTTGAACAAACAACAAAAGCGTTTTTTTTTTTTATCAATTTCAATGTAGGTCAGAGAAAGTGGTGATGACGCAACGATTGTTTGTGTTGCAGGTTGCCGACGGATGCATCCGCTCTTCATCATTTAGGCGATGTGATGGCAGCCGCTAAACGACTTGATTGCGCCGCTTTTCGATGCCATTCAAATGGAAGACGTTTAACATCACTGCTTGCCGCACTACCAAGATAGCAACCCGAATTTGTTGTTGTTCTTGTTGTTGTTATCCGTTGTTTGTTTTGTTAATTATTTTTGTTTGTTTTAATTTGCTCAGTATATTCAATATGGGGGGGGATATATCACCAAATCAAAGGAATAATATGAGAGACGAAGGTCGTTCAATAAGTCTTTATTTTTTCAAGGTCCTCACCGCCGAGTCAAATTTTCATTTTAAATAAAAAGGAAATGTCACTGCTTGGAATGGGAGCCAAATCTGGAGAATACGGTGGACGTTATAATAATTCAAACTTTATTGGTTAAATTGTGGTTTATTTATAATAACATTTCGGGGACTCATTTAGTTAAATAAGAAAAAAATGACACTGAGTGGAGAAGGGGCCAAATCTGAAGAATACGGCGGATGTTGTAATAATTTTAAATTTATTGGTTAAATTGTCTATTTGGCCATTTATTCAGTAATAAATTCAGAAAAAAATATCACTGTGTAAGGAGGGGACCAAATCTGGCGAATACTGTTTATCATAATTCAAACTTTAAGAGTTAAATTGTGGTTTATTTGTAATATCATTTCGTCCACTCATTCAGTAATAAATTAAAAAAAAAGAATGAAACTGCTTGGGGAGGGGGGCCAAATCTGGCGAATACGGTGGATGTTGTAATTCGAACTTTATGGGTTAAATTGTCGTTTATTTGGCCACTAAATTTAGAAAAAAATGTCACTTCGTAGGGAGGGGGCCAAATCTGGTATATAACGGTGGATTTTGGAATAATTCAAATTTTAAGTGGTTTAGTATAGATGATTTTAAGTGGTTTATTTGTAATAACATTTCAGCCACTCATTCAGTAATAAATTCAGAAAAAATGTCACTGCATGGAAAGGGGCCAAATCTGGTGAATACAGTGGATGTTTATAATAATTTGAACTTAATAATTCCATGAGTTAAATTGTGAGCTCTGATCAATGCAGATGATGTCTGGGAAGTTGGAATTTATTATTTAATTTAAATTCTAATGATTTATTATTGACATACAAGGTTTTTTTGAAGGTTCATCCTAATAAAACCTTGATTTATCTTTGGTTTCATAAAATCACTTCTTTGGAAGTAAATTTCTTTTCCTGGAGGTCTGCGAACTGCCAAATAGTTGCTGGGAAAGAATTAGAGGCCAAATCTGGTGAATATGACAGGTGAAGAAGCAAATCAAATTTCTACTCATCTATTTTTTTTACTAATTATTTTGAAAAGTAACGACACTAAAACGACTGTAACTCAATGAATGAAATTTTGACTTTTAAAGGTTGGTACTAACTGAGAATGGGTGGATTTGTTATTAGAGGCGCTATCTGTTGATTAGTCCCAGAACTTAGATGGTAGATGGCGCTAATTAAAAGCAAACTTCTGAATTTTTCAAATGATTTATTGAACGATGCTTGGATTTTATATTTTTTATAACAACTGTTTGATAATTTTACGAATAAAAAATAGAAGACTAACTTTATTTTTTTAGACATAAATATTTTGTAAATGTTTTGTTTATTCTCGTGATATGAAAAATGATGAACGTATCACATGCTATCTGTTCCGAAATATGTGTATTTGATACAAGTTCCTGTATTATTTGAACAACATTTCATTACGTTGGTGTTAAATAAACAATTTGACGAACAACGGGACAGTATATTAATTTCAAGGGGGGGGGGGTGAATTGAAATTTAACTGTCTACCCCCTTTTTTCATAAATTATTATTTAAAAAAAGCAACCGACTTTTAGCAAAAGAGTCTTCTACTTGCTAAATTCATTAATTTTTCTCTTTGGTCAACTTCTCAAGGTGGTAGAGTAGAGTTTGAATAATACAAAAAAAAAAATTTAAGGTGCGCATCTCGAAAAACGGTTAATAGTCGATTGAGAAGCTGGTTACTCTAGGCGGCAAGAGATGGCAGTAGTTTTGAATTTTTAGAAAAAAAAAATGTTTGCCCCCCCCCAAGAAAAAGTTGAAATGACGCCACTGCTGGTGACAATTAAAAATTATTATTTTGAATAAAATTAATAATAATGCCCTCGGGGGTTGGGGGGGGGGTTAGCGTGCTTACCTCATCTATCAAAAGCCGGGGGGTGCCCCCCCCGCGGGTTTGGAACAAATGGTTAAAAAGAATGACCCCCCAAAAAAAATAAATAAAAAAAAAATCGTAGAAAGTCTTAAATGGCAAAGACTGTGTGTATGTGTGTGTGTGAATGAGAAAAAAAAATTAATAATAATCAAAAATTAGTATTTTAATAATAGAATTTAAATAATGAGTATTTTTCTACTAATTGGTCTTGTTGACATTATTAAATTAAATACATTGTTATTATTATCTAAGCCCCCATGTCTAATTTGTTTAAAATGTTTTCTTTTTGGTTTCTCTTTAAAGCCAGCAACTAATTCATTTTAATTATTTGGGAGGGTAATTCAATTATATTTATATTTATCACGAATGTGTTTATTAAAGCTTTTGTGGTTTGAAATAATTATTAGGAGAATTTTTAATCATAGACCCGAAAAAATTAAATTTACAAAATTGCATAATAATTAAAATTTAAATATTCGTAGAGAGATATATTCTAAATCTGTGGGTCCTGGGTAAAGAGAGGGAGGAAATGGCCAGGAGACAACTAAGCTTTGACCATTATAAAATCTATAAAATGAATTTCAAGAAAATTGGAAAAAACCAAAAAAGTAGACCAGTAAAGTACTAGTACCCGAGTTTTCCCAAACATGAGACCTAGCACAATTTCATTTTGGGACCACAAATAGTATATATTTAAAATTTGAAAAAAAATCGTTAGAGCCGTTTTCGAGAACTGATATTGCAACATTATTGTCGATTAATAGTATTAGATAGATAGATTAGATAGATAAGTTATAGAGCGAATTTTTTTTTATTATCTTTTATTTAATGTGATTAATCTAAAAAAATTTTATTTTTTCGAAAATCAAAAAAAGGGCTTCTTGTAGACATTTTAAATAGCTTTAAGGTGCGCGTCTCGAAAAGTCGTTAGAAAGCTTTTGACTACCGAGTTACTCTAGGCGGCAAGAGTTGGCGTTAGTTTTTTCCATAGGAATACATGGAATTTATTCCATTTCATTCTAGAGCTTCCAGCTAATTAATTAAAGGCAAAAGATTAATTATTTTTTAACACAATGATTACTAATTTAATTATCTACAACTTATAGAGCTCCTTTTTTTAAAATATCTTTTATTTAATGAGATATTAATCTGAAAAAAAATTTATTTTTTTGGAAAACCAAAAAAAGGGCTTCTATAAGTTGTGGATATATTTAAATAGCTTTAATTTAAAAAAAATTTGAGGTCGATAGCTTCAAAATTGTGGCCGAAACCTCAAAATCAACATTTCATCAGCAACCCCTTAAGAATTTAGAATAAATTGATGATGACCAAAGAGAAAAACTACTGAATTTGATAAATTACACTAAAAATATTTAAACATAATTTATTATTATATTAAAAGATATGAAAATGTAAAAAAAAAAAGACAAACCGCCATGATGCAATATTTGTTTGAGTCGGCACTCTTCTATTCTATGTATGTAAATCGTAATGGATTGATTTAATGTGAGATTTAAGATGGCCCTGATAGGCTGGAGATCCTGGGTCCAATTTAGAGGCAGTTGTGAAATCGTATTTGTAAAAAAAAATAACTTTATAAGTTAATCTTTTAGAAGCACTTGTAAATTTTTTTAAGCATCAATTAGAATAGAATAAAGACAAAATATTTATTTATCCATATTTATAATAAACCCAGTCACAATTAATATTTATAAATTAAACTTATTATTATAATATAAAAATGTACAAAATTATATAAATAAATTAATCAAAGACAATGAATGCCTCGTGTTTTTTTTTTTAATGTTAAATATGGCGGACACAGTGCTGCCAACCCTACGGCTCTCCGACCTTGTTTCCCAAATCTCCGGCTTTTTTTGAAATTTTATAACAAATCCGGACAACAATTAGAAAAAAAAAAAGCTAGAACGAGATTCGAATACGAAAAAAGGGGGGGGGGGGGGGATAAGGATAAGAGCATAGCAAAGAAAATAGAAAGAGCTGTTTGATATTGGAGCTGCGTATTGAGAATCGTTCTTTGATCCCGATTCATTTTCTTTGCTCTTATCGACGCTCTGATCGGAGATGGATATAGACATTTTAATAAGTGAAGTATTTCCAGGACCTCATCGGGGAATAAAAAAAGAGAAAAATTTTCATAATAGATTTTTCTAGACAAACTATTGAATGAAGGGGCACAAAAAACACAAACAAATTGTAAGTTAATCTACAGTATTTTTTTATTTTTAATTTAAAATAAATAAATTTACTTACTATTTGTTTGACGTTTTTCTGCCACTTCAATTCAATCAACTTTTAAATCTATTTATATTTAATATCAATTATATTTAAAATATTTATATAATATATAATAATCTTAATAATGGTTTATTTAATTAATAAACAAATTTATTAATAATTTAATTTAGGCTAATATTTTAATTTAATATATTAATAAATTTAACAGTTAAAATAAATTTATTTAAAATCATAGTGAATTTTGACAGATATATTTTGAAAATACGAGGTTATGTTCAAAACCTTCTCTGTCAATTATAACATTATGCAGACTTATCAAAATCTTCACCTCCGATCAGCTCCATCCACACCAATATTCACGTTTTCTATTAATATCTTGAAGCAAATACCAATTTATAGCGATTAAAAACAGACACCGCTTTTGTCTTTGCTATTATCGCAGCTCCAACGTAAAAACTACTAGCGAGCAGATTGAAGCTCTGCTCTTATCGACGCTCTTATTGCAGCTCCAACATAATCGCAGTTCAGTATTTTTTTTTTCTTTTAACATTTACACTTTTTTCTCATAATCGAAGTCATCTACCGGAACTCCGTGAAGTTATATTTATTTCCTATCTCTAACTCCTTCCTCTTTCGTTCGTTTCTAGCTAGTGAACTAATCCTTATTTCTGGTTCCACCCGGTTCCTTTTAACCAACCTCTTCTAGGAGATGTCCTAGTTGAGAGGGACTCCCTCAGCACCGACTCCTTTCGAAGAGCCCATCAACAGAGAGGGATCTTCTTTACGTCCCTTCCACAGGACGGGATGTCACAGCAACTCCCTCTCCTCGTAGAGTTGGCTATTGTGGTGAGATCCAATATTCCAATCCAGTGCCTGCTAGAGGATTTGTTTACATTAAATAAATATTTTTATTTAATGAAAAAATCCCGCACGCCCAGGGTTTGAACAGGGATCTTCTTTGTAGAAGCCGACACCCTAGCCCGCTACACCAGTGAGCCCCCGTCCTTTTATGGGGTGCACAAATCTAGAATTCTTCCATTGGAAAACATTGTCTTTTATCTCTCCTTAAGAAAAAAAAATTACAGCTAATTAATTATAATAATGATATAATTAAATCTCTCAAATTAAAAACAATAAAAATTGTTATATAATTAAATTTTCTTGTTTTTTTAGTGACTTAAGAATAAATACAGTAGGCAGATAAAATTCTTCCTCTCCCTAAAATTTCACTTATCTTAGGCTCCTAGCATCGATCAAAGGGCACACCGCGGAAGATCATTGCGATATGTGCCCCTTTCCTCAGAGTAAGAGAATTTTGAGAAATCGAAAAAATTGAAAAAATACATCAGTAAAGTACTAGTACCCTTTGGCCGATGTGATTGAAATTTCTTGAAATACTTGCGACATAGGTACTTGGCTTAAGTATAAAATTTGCGTATCGAGAGTTTTTTCGTTTTTGAGTAATTCCCATTAACCCACATTCTTTGATATTTCACTTGAAATCAATTTAATTTATTGTGAAAAAATCTTAAATTTCAAGAAGATCGATTCCAGTTAAAATATCAAAACAAAATGTTTATGTAAATTTCTCTGAAAGAGATTTTATTGCTTTTAAATGGCCGTTTGATTGCTTTTCTTGAAATTGCCATTAAAAGGAGGCGATTCCCTTTAGCTTGAATTTGACGTCATTTTCACAATCATTTGAATGAATTTCAACTGAAATATCAAAAAATGGGGATTAAATTAAATTAACTCTAGAAAGGTACGTGTACACTGTAGATATATAGTCTTTAGAGCACATACCTTAAATGTTTTTGAAGTCGTCATTATGAATTTCTTTCAAAAGATCAGTAAATATTTCTGTCTTTCTAACCTAACTTCTAACACCCTTCGTTTCTTGTTTGTTCGCTGTTCGTGTTTATTTCTTTTCTTCATAATTAATATTATTTCGTTATTAACTTTATTTTTCAATCATATCAATAATTAAAAGATTCTATTATTATATTTTATTTAATAATATAATAATTATTTTGAAATTTAATTTTTAAATTTGTAATAATTTATAATTGAAAAGTTTTGTCGAAATAAAATATTAATAATTTTAATGAATTTAATAGAAAATAAATATACTGTATTAAATTTTAATAAGAATCAGTGGCGTACCGAGGGGGGGGGGGCGGGGGGGCGGTCCGCCCCAGGCCCCGAGCCGGCATAGGCCCCCATATATTTATAAAAAAAAAATTTAACGAAAATTTCTCTTTGAGAGGCCCCGAGGCCCTCAGGGCTCAAGTAAAAATCGAAAAATTTAGTTAAAAAATCAAAATTTAATGAAAATTTCTCTTTGAGAAGCCCCGGGGCCCTCAGGGCAAAAATAAAACCTAAAATTTAGTTAAAATATCAAAATTTAATGAAAATTTCTCTTTGAGAAGCCCCGGGGCCCTCAGGGCTCAAGTAAAAACAAAATTTAATGAAAATTTCTCTTCGAGAGGCGCCGGGACCCTTGGGGTTCAGGAATATACGGTATTTTAAAAATATTTTTATGTATGGAGAAGAGGGATATTTAAAGATGAGCAGCCACCCCCCCCCCAAAAAAAAATAAAATTCAATATAAGGCCCCCTCTTCTAGTGCCGCCCCAGGTCCCCAACTGCCTCGGTACGCCTCTGATAAGAATGCGTGGAAGGAGATGTGGGAACCTTTCCAATATAAGTTTTTCCATAATAAGTGCATTGCTCGCCTCTATTTAATTGATTTGTTTTTTTATCAAATCCTCTCAGTCCCCTGGCTGTACAATAATATAGGGCTAATTTATTCGATATCCTCAATAACTCAGAAATATCTTAATGGGGGCTTTTTTCTATTCACATTGCATGACGTCGAAAGCGAAAAATTCAATTCTAAAATTATCATTTAAGCTTGACATTAGCATCGAAAATACTTGCCGATAAATTACAAATAAACGATCAGCAGAGGCAGAGGCAGCAGCAGCAGGGCGAATCGGAATGCCTGCCTCCCCGGTGGGACAATACTAATGATTAGATAATAACTTAAAATAAAAAAAAAGACAATCGTCTTCAAAGAGAAATTGTTTTCACTAACTTTTGATTTCGTCGTTTATGATGGGAGCAATTCTTTCTGTTCATAACGGCGTGGAAGGGCAACCGTGGAACGACATCTTTAAAGCACCTCGGACGTGTGTTGAGGTGTGCAGAACCGATCGAGCAGGCGATGGCCCAACACAACATGAGGGTGTTTGTATTGTCCTTGTGGCTGTTGGCAGGCGCAGTGCTCAGCCAGGCATCCCCTTCACAGGGACAAGTGGATGACACCAATCGGCTAGCGGAGAATGATGTCGCCGCTGACGGGGAGCCAGGACGAGCTCCTCGTCTTGGACTTGGTGGTTCCCTTTTTGCCGAGGTCGCCCGGGAGCTCATGTCGCGTTCGACAACCAATAGTCAAGTGCTTAGTCTCAATCTCACCAATTTATTCATTTTGGTTGTACTCAAGGCGATACTCTTCGGTGCCGGGATGTTTTCGTTTAGTTTTTTGAATAAAGGCGGCGGTTATGGAGGATCTGGATATTCAGCCGGTGGCATTGGACGGAGCAACGATGATCCTGCTTCGGCAGCATTAAGGTTAGACTTCAAATGAAAACTGAATATAGGGATCCAGGTACAATTGGTATCCAAATGATTCAAATAAATAATCATTGGACTGCCTGGGATCCGAACCGGTACCTTTTGGCCGTTGAGATTATCAATATTGACATTTGTCTCGGTCACGGGAGAGGGGTGGCAGAGGCGTAACTACAAATCATTTGAAATAAATAGGGATAAGGTCTAAATGACCTTAGATGCTAAGAAAGCGCAGTTAGAAAAATTTCTTCTTTTTTTTAATATATACCCCTAAACATAGGCGAAGCCAGAAATTTTTGATGGGCGGGGTTCAAGAAAATTTTTTTATTTAAAGGTATTTATAAATCATTTTTTTTTTAGCTAGATTAAATTATTATATTTTAATAGTCATGGCTGGCGTCCCATGGGGGGGGGGAGGTTTGAACCCCCCCCTGGCTACGCCTGTGCCCCTTAGAGAAGTTTCGGAGCATATTCGAGGCATAACATCTGTTAGTATTGATAGTTCCTGGATGACCGAGCTGGAGGTAGGTTATTTTTTCAGGGGCGTTTATAGGAATTTTTTCCCGTCCGAAAAAATATTTTACCATTTTTTTTAGAGACGCAAAATTTTTGCCGCCCTCGGAACCAAAATTTTTCCCCATGTGCCGTCCACGGAACATTTTCTCTTTTGCGAAACCAAAATTTTCACGCTGCGGGGCCGAGCAATCATTTCGGGGGGGAGACCCATTATTGTCTCTAAATCCCTATATATGTATATGCATTTTGAAAATTTCAGGGGGGAGGGGGCCCCCCTTATATACGCCCCTGTATTTTTTATATAAAATTAGAAAAAAAAAAGTACATCAGTAAAGTACTAGTACCCAAAGGTTTCCTTCCCAAAGACGATAACAAGCGCAATTTGATTTGTTGCAGGATCGCTCAATTTTTATTTGCCGACGTTTCGATCGTCAATCACGACCTTCATCAGGGCAAATATTGTCAATTAAACACTTTGATATGTACAAAAATATTATCATTTACTTGCTACTCGGGTGTTCTCTGATTCAAATACAAATATTTGCCCTGATGAAGGTCGTGATTGACGACCGAAACGTCGGGAAAAATTTTATTTGGGTTGCAAAGTTCCTGCGAATCCTGAATAATTGATTATAAGTTATATTGAACTTAAGAGGGGTTCCAACTATTATTTTTTCAAGTACAATTACATTAGTGACCATTTGGAAGTTAGGAAGAGAAAATTTGTTTCTTAACCCCGCATGGTCTGAAGAAGGAGTCGTTTGAACTCCGAAACATAGGCGTATAGCGGGAAAAGAAAATCAGAATAAATTGGCCTAAATATCATCACCAGATTTTTATTTAATATCTACATTCTTCTCAATAATATCCAGCAGGCTGTCCCCTAACTTCATCTATACGTAAAATACTCAGAATTTTCAGGCTTTTACTGACGATTGTGTGGTAGAGATCTCGCCTATTGTACAGGGGACCACTAGTCAAAATAGTTAAGTACCTGAATTTTTTAGGACAAAATAATAATTATAAAACTAGCGTGTGATACTAGATCCGAATTACTAATTTTTTCTCTTGAACTTGACAATGATCCCAATCTCTGCTCGAAGCTCCATTTTGATTTTGTGAAGCTCCAATTTTTTCTCTTTAACCGGATTCCAATTTCTGCTCGAAGCTCCATTTTTGATTTTTGATATTGTGAAGCTTCATTTTTTATTTTTGATATTTTCATGTTAGGCTATTTTTTTAACCTTATAAAATCTATATATAATAATAGCGGAGTGTCCGTGTGCCTGTCGGTCTATCCATCTATCACGCTGTTTGACCAACTCTTTGAAACAAAATTTTGCAGTCTTATAGGGGACGTTATGTAGAGTCCAGAAAAAATACTCGAGTCCCGAAATTCCTATAACTTTATTAATTCCTAAAGTTAAGATTTCTCCCATAGGAAATGTATAGAGAAATATGTATTCTTTGCATTTATGTATTCTATAAATGTAAACAAATCCTCTAGCCCCCCCGGGGGGGTGGGGGGGAGGTGTGGGCTTTCTCCTATACCCCACGCCTCGGGTTCTTACCCAGCCTGCCTTTTTTTATTTATCTTCTGGCTTGTTAAATAATAACCATTTAAAATTTATAAAATATTTTTGGGGCGAGAAGGTGGATGTGTGTGTGGTGTGGTGAGAAAAAGGGGAGAAGGGTTAAAAAAAAAAAAAAAAAATCCTCAAGCTGGCACTGCATTGGAATAATAATTTTCTTTTCATAATTAAGAAAAGGCGAGGGTCCGCTGCAGGCGGGCTCGAGCCAGCTGAGATCATAAATTAATTCTAATTTAAATACCGTCCAGGCCAAGTAGTTTCGTCTCCGAAAGCGAGGTTCTTCTTGCGTTGTCTTACCTAATGGGCGATGCCTCAGACAAATACGGATGCCTCCAACGAGTAGCCTGCGAAGATCCAGGCAAAGCGAGGGAATACCTGGGCAGTGCCCGGATGCTCATCAAAGGAGTTCAATTATTCAACAAGTAAGAGATCATCTCTCAATAAAAAAATTCCACGCGACTAACTAACTCTTTTGATTCATTTGCAGAGATATTCCGGAAAATACAGTCGAGTGTTGAATGAGGTCCAGGAGGCTGTCGATTTGGGCTCCACTGGCGGACGTTGCGATGCTCAATTCAAATGCTCATCTAATAGATAAAAACTTTTGTTATTAAATTGTATTATTATTAAATATAATAAAGAATTATTTTGAAATATTTGTTAAACAAAAACAATAACACCTTTCATAAAAAGAATAGTTAGTAGGCTTTCTTTTTTATTTTTTATGATGAATAGAAGATTAAAAGTAAGGAAACAATTTATTTATATTATATAATTATTAGAATAATAGAGTATTGTTTTGGAAATTAACTTTCGCCCATCAACACCCTTTGCACATAATGATTACTGTGTTTTTGTCGTCCCCCCCCCCCCCCCCCCCGAAATGTTTGATTGGCCCCGCTAAAAAATTTTTTTCCCAGGATGGAAAACTGCTTCCGCAAAAAAAAAAAAAATTTCGGCATAAATTTCGTGTCTCTTAAAAAAAAGAGTAAAATGATTTTCACGGCAGGGGGAAAAATTTTTCCGCAAGACGGCAAAAAAAATTTAGTTTCTGCTCGAAGCTCCATTTTTGATTTTTGATATTTTCATGTTAGGCTATTATTTTAACCTTACAAAATCTATATATAATTATAGCGGAGTGTCCGTCTTTTCTCAAAAAATATTTTTTCACAATAACAAGTTGATCAAAGAGTGAGCTCTGTAGATTATCCTCAGGCTAGTGGGCCTTAATAAATTGTAAATAATTCAGCTGAGAGGGTGGTGAAGCTTATTAAAGATTACAATAATTAATTTACGAAAAACCAAAGAAAGCGACTTTACTTGGGGCAACTTTTTTCTTTATTTATTTTTTTTTTTTTTTTTTTTTTTTTTATGGGTTGGGAAGGGCGATAGGCACCCAAAGACCCACACTCACAACCAGCAAGGAGCAAAAAAAAAAAAAAAAAAAAAGAAAAAAATATCCTTTATCCGATTGATTTAAAATTTTAGATAGATTTTTTTTTATGCAATAGTACCAAACTTGGGGGTGGCGCAAAGAAAATTCTAACTTTGAAAAATAAGAACAATCCTAGTGCAATGCCAAGGGTCGCGGGTTCGCATCCCCATTTCAATTGGATTGGCTACCAATGGCGGATACAAAGGGGGGGGGGGGCGGGTAAAGGATGTAATTAATTTTAATATAAAATGTTATTTGTATATATATTCTGGTAAGCAAGTAGAGAATGCAACTTTAAATTCCCGAAAGTGTGCGGCCTGTCCCACCAGACCCCCCCCCCCCCTACGAGGGTCCACCGCAGTCCGCTCCGAGTAGCCAGAGTAGGGAGGGTGCGATTTGCACAGTTGCCGAAGGATTTGCTTTACATGAACGTTTTTACTGAATAATGTTTTGAATTATTTTTATATTATTATTTTATAGCACTCGGGCTTGGCGCCCGATGATTTTATTTAAGTCATTTGGGTACCAAATATAGATAATGTATGGAAAGAGATTGGAACGAGGAAAAATAAATGGAAGACAAAAAAACAAAACAAATCAACCCAAACAACATAAATCTTATTTTCAATATCTTTATATATATAATATATCATTTATATTTAGAAAACAAAGAATGATTTCAATGACAATGTGCAATGTGATAAAATAAAATATCTCTTCTTCTGTCCTTTTGTCTTGTTTTTTTTTAACATTTCTTATTATTATATTTATAAAATATGTGATAAAAGAGCTAAAAACATAATTATATATTTAACAATCATCAGTCAAGTGATAAGAGAACGAAGCAATTGTCTATAGTAATAATAATAGGAATGTTGTTTTGTTTTTTTTTTTGCTTTTTTAAATAAAATTTAAAAAAAATCGCTGAATACTTTTCCGAAATCAGAGAATCTCGACTAATTGAGAGAGAAAATTCGAGGGGCACGAAGATTCTCAATCAAAGACATTCTAATCTCACAAAATTTTTTCTTTTTTAAATAGATTAAACGTAAGGGTTACCGCAAAAATGTCAGGGCAACTATTTTTTCTTAAGGGGCTACGGGAGCGAAGGTGTTACGCATGCTAAGATGGCGTTGTGTGTCATAAAAAGTATGCCCAAATATCAAGTAATTCAAAAATTTGCCAAGAGATGTCAGAATGGTAGCTAATAATATTTAATGCATTTGGTTGATTTTCATTGATCTTTTAACAATAAATACTTTATAAATGTTATTATATATTATGTATCTTTTATAAAAGCATAAAAATATATAAATATTAGGGGCTATTAGGGGATCAGCTGTTAGACTAGACTGCCATCTATTGCAAGAATGCTGAACTAATTTGACAGTTGAATTTTAAATAAATCATCTAAGCTTATTTTAAAAATTTCTTAATTAATATGTGATTAATAATAACAATAAATTCATTTTTAAATTTAAAAAAATTAAAGATTATTGGGACAGATTGTTTTTTTGTATTTGCTTGATAACAAAAAAATTAATTACGATAATTTTTTAATAAGTCATTAAATAAATTATAGCTCGATGTCCCAATAATCTCTTAAGAATTTAATTCATTTAAAAAAAAACCGCATTGAAAAATTCCTTATAATAGTCTAGTTTTTTTTAAAGTACGTTTAGACGTCGCTCCTGAACCCCCTTAAGAGAAAGATAAGAAATTTTAAAATATATACTCTTTAGTCAAGAATCATTTCCTTCACAAAAAAAAAAATCATAATTATTTAATTTCTATATTAAAGGACTTTAAAATGGCACTTTATTTTTTTCCAAATATTTGCCGTCCGCTTCAGCCGCCCTACGGAAGGGATTTCAAAGGGTTTGTTCTTTTTGTGCGAGTTCAAAAAGTGCACATTCTAGTGTTTGTTTTTTTTTGTTCAGCTTTTCGGCGACATTTTTTTTACCCTGTTCCCGGCTTGGGGCAAGATTTGAGTGCAGAAATGGCAGCGGCATGAATATACAAACAAAATAAATACAATCAAATTTGTTTTAAATAAGGATTTATCGACTTTTTTCACTGGAAAAAACTCTTTCCAAATGTGTATTTCAGTTGTGCCAACAACATTCTATTAAAATCTTATTTTTTCAAATTTTATCAATTAGACACTTTTGGAAATGGACGACTCATATATATAGATAAAATTAATTAAATTAATTAATTAAAAACTCTAGGTTTCAAATGATCATTGCAAAACTTGACGACGTTTTTCGACACTCTGTATGTCATCTTCAGTAATTGTATTGCTTCTGAAGAAAACACACCGAGTGTCGAAAAACGTATCAAGTTTTAAAAGATAAATAAATATATTGAAAGATATCATTTTAGGTTTTTTAATTAATTCATTTAATAAAATAAAATTCTTGTTTTCAAAAAAAAAAAAAAAAAATATATTAATACAAGTTCCTGACTGTGCAATTTTAAGATTTTTTTTATAATATTGGTAAAACAAAAAAAAAAACCGAGGACCTAGCGCCATTTCGTTTTGCTACTGTACCTGAAAGGTATGTATTTAAAATTTGAAAAAAATTTATTACATATATATAACCTTACATTGTATATTTTAAAATTTCTTTTCTGGCCCTCTATTGGCGAAGAAAAAGAATAGTTGCGCAAACATTCGCATATACCTACAAAATCCATTCTATTTTATACATAAAAAATACAGTAGAAATAATCTCAATCTGACAACTTACTATTTTCGCAAGTTAAAAGATATTATCTATAATTGAAAAGAAGAAGACTCTCTATTAAAAAACAAAGAAGGCTTCAAGTTCAAACAGAATAGAATGAGAAACAACTCGGTGGGGGGGGGGGGGCGTTGAGAGATGATGGGGATGAATAGCGAGCTCAATTTAATCAAAAGATTTCTTTTATATATACATGGATAGTGTTTTTATTAGTAAAAGAAGTAATTTTAAGTCAGTCTCTTAACTATTATAATTAGGGAATGAATGTTTAGATTTATAATAATATATCTACAATAATAAATGGTTTTTCAGATTAGAAAGACAAAAAATTTTCAAGTCTTTTAATAATTACTAATTATTGCAGATTTAAGAAAATTTAGTAATTAAATTACTTCTTAAATTGATATTGGCGACCGTAGGCACTAGTTGAAACATAGGAATGTGGGGAATTTAAATTACATTCAGGTCTATTCTCTAAAAACAGACGTTTTATTACCCCCTGAGATTTGAAAAAAATACTTTTTTCCGAAAAGATGCCCATCCAAGGGCGGATACAAGGGGGGAAGGGGTAGGGGGTAATTACCTCGCTGAGATTTGAAAAATATCCATTTTTTCCGAAAAAAAAAATGTATTTTCAACGAGTAGTGAGGATATCCAGGCAAAAAAAACAATAAAGAACATTATATTTGTCTTTATTTCATATATTTGTCTACGGCCTTCATCATTTTATAACATAATCTATTGAACCAGAAGCCATGCCATCCGACGAATGTTCACTCAAACACATTGTCAGGAGTTGCCAAGAGCCTCTATAAGCTCGAGGCAAACAACATTTGTCCTGATGAAGGCCGGAATATCGGCCGAAACGTAGACATATATATGAAATAAAGACAAATATAATTTTCTTTATTGTTTTTTGGCTGCCTGGATATCCTCACTACTCAATATATTTCAGCCACTCCTCCTGGAATTAACCATTACTGTATTTTTAATGTAAAATTTTAAAAATTAATACTTAAAAATTTGATTTGTATTTATATTATTTATATTCTGGCAAACAAGTACAGAATGCGCCTTTAAATTACAGAAATTAAGAAAAAAAGTGTGCTGTGCGACCAGTCACTCCAGATTACCCCCCCCCCCGAGAAACACCTCTAGATCCGCCACTGTGCGCATCACTAAATTGATTTTTTATTCTCAATTTAGTAGGCCAATCTGGCACACCAGCGTTATTCTCTAAAGCAAATTTTAAGCTATCAAAATCATAACCTTACTTTTTGGTTAAAAACGTCATTTTTATGCATTAAATACGGAGTTAAAATATTAAAGGCACCCCGAAGGGGGGGTCTAGGGGGGTTTCTCGGGGGGGGGGGGGGGGGGGGGTGGCCCCCCCCTTTTTTTTTTTTTATTTAAAATTTTTGGATAAAAAAAAAAATTTAATTTGGGGGGGGGTCCCTTCCCTTTGGACATGACATTAATTTTTAACACTATTGACTAAATGTTAACGCTTTGGCGTTAACGTTTTTGCTTAAAGAATAACAATTTGAGACAAGGAGGTGTTAAAATGAATTAACTCTGATTTCAAATGTTAAAAGTTAACGTTTTTGCTTAGAGAATTGACCTGTAATGTGTTTCAAATTGTTTTATTAACTTGATACGTATTTCACCACTAGACGGTCATCTTGAGAAGTTATACTAGACTGACAGAAATTACTTCTTTTCCATTAAAAAATAAATTTTATTATTAAAAAACAAAAACGATGTTGTGTTTGTTAATTAAAAAAAAAGAAAAAAAAAAGAGAGAAATCTATTTGATAAAAAAGATAATTTCAAAAATCTTAAAAGGCCATCTTATCTATCTAACTAGTGGTGGGAGGGGGGGGCCCCCGGTCATTTTATTTTTCCTTCATCGCCTTAAGGAGGGTGAGCGTCGTCAGGAACAAAACGATGCAGAGCAGATGTTAGTACAAGTAACGATCCTTGGAGTCCAGCAGGCAAATGTCTTTGCAGCCAGGTACCTTTATATTGCTCGATATGCGCCAACAGCCTTTAATCATTCAAAACAATTGCATTTATTCATATTTGTTTTATAAGATAACAAAAAAAAATAGCGAAGTTTTTATCAACAAAAGAACGAATAAATTTAAGGCTTTTCAGGATTGTTTTTGCCGATAAGATGGCGTTAGGGGTCTTAAAAATTACAAAAATTAGCCAACAGATGGCAGGATGGTAGGGCTATATTTAATTTCCTGTATTTGTTTAATTTTCGTTTATAGAGTAGCCAGCCATCTTTTGAAAGAGTGCTGAACTGTTAAAGAATAATTAATTTTTTATTTGGTCGTTAATTTTTAAATAAATAAGAAATTTATTTTTTACTTTGGTCCCACTTCATTGATTTATTAAAGGTTGGATATTAATGATTTTTTAACATTTTTAGATTAAAAAAAAAAATTAGAATTTTCATAATTTTTTGCATTTTCTATAAATATAAAAAAAATATTTTTTAATTAATCGTAATTAAAAAAAAAAATCTATTATGAAAAATGCTAACGAAATTAAATAAATTAAAAAAAAAACGTCACAAAAAATACATTCAAATGCCTCAGTAATGTGGGACTAAAGATTCAATCATGGGCGTCCGCAGGTGGGGGCGAACCAGGCACTTGCCCCCCTCTGGAAAATTAAAATGATACAAAACAAAAAAATACAAAAAAACTTTTCTCAGTATACATCCACCTTGCCGCGGTGAGAAAGCTTTAAATACTAAGAGGTGTATAACATTATTAATACCAAAGTACGGTTTTTTTTAACTTATCTGGAAGTGACATGCCCCCCCCTGCAAAAAATCATGCGGATGCCCTTGGATTCAATGTACCTAAAGCGCCTTAACACAACAATTCATTGCCAGAGAAGATAAACAAAAAGGTATGAAAACATCTCGTTTCTTCAGCATTAAAAAAGAAATGAACAAAATATCTAACTTCATAAGAAGGGGGGGGGGATTTAAAGATAAAACTATAGCCAGAAAACAATTTAGATTGAGAACAACGAATCCTAGGAAGTCGAACCCAGAATCTCCAGACTTTCATTTGCACCAGAACTGAATAAAGCCAATACAAAAAAAAAAAGCAGATCTCAAATCTTTGAGTAATTTGGTAGGCTGAATATAGGAGAAAGAAGAGAGAAACAAAATTTTAATTTAAGGTGCGCGTCTCGAGGTGCTGATTTTGAGAGTTTCCTGCGGCCATAATTTTGAAGTTATCAAAATTTTTAAAATTAAAGCTATTTAATATAGAAGCCCTTTTTTTTGATTTTCGGAAAAAAAATTTTTTTTTGGATTATTCACATTAAATAATAGATATTTTTAAAAAATTCGGACTTTATCTTATAGATAATTAAATTAGTAATCATTGTGTTAAAGAATAATTAATTTTTTGCCTTTAATTAATCAGCTGGAATCTTTCAAATGAAATGGACTAAAATGTTTGTTTCCCTATGGGCGGAACTAATGCCATCTCTTGCCGCCTAGAGTAACTAACTTCTCGCTATTAACGGTTTATCCGAGACTCGCCGCTTAAAATGAAAATCGAAAAAAAAAACAATTCAACTACAAAAAATGCAAATCTTAACTTACTTATTAGCAATGTCAGTTCGAAATGTTGGTGGAAGATGGCAAATTCCGAGATTGATTACTGCGAGACCCATATTACTGTTTGGATTCATTCCAATTGAGATAAGTGTTCGGCCAATTCTAAAAACAAAAAAACAAAAATTGTTAGCATGTGCCGCCGGGAGTTGAACCACGGATCCACCGATTTGTATTCAGTGTGCCCTAAGGACTAGACCACCGTTATTTAAATTGGCTGAGATCGCTAAATTAGTTTTCGGGAGAATCGGACTCAAATACGAAGCCACAAATTTCTCCGTCAACCAGGCGCAATCTAGATGATCGTAATGAGAATACCTCTCCTTTAGACAATTAATAAATAAGAAATTATATACATAAATTTAAGATATTATATATGGACCCTGTTATGCAATGGTGTGTCAAAGACTAAAAAATTCAAAATTGAGTTAAGCACGGAATATTGTTTCACATGCTTTAATTAATAGTATTTTTTATGAAATATGTCCTAAAAAAATTTATATTTAATGTTACTTGCACAATTGACAACAAAAATTATATAGAGTCTAAACAAAACAAAAAACTTTAATGTTGATTTTCTCAAAACTCGATGTTTGGTCTTTGACACACCATTGCATAACAGGATCAATATAATATTTTATTGCTCAGGAGGCCACATCTTGTGGGTACGGAGATGGCGACCACGAGCTACCCGAGCTGGGACTGGCAGACCTTCTATTCTTTACATGTCTGTTCCTTTCTTCTATATTTTCAACAGGCGACAGACCGTGCGAGGGGCCGGCCTGTTCTATTTCTCCCATTCTGCCGACCCCTGTACCGCTGACCCCGCACCGCGGAAATAATAAAGACAAAGAAAGAAGAAGATATATAATATTTTAAATATGATGTATATAATTTCTTATTAATTCAATTTTAATTAATAATTAAATCAATAAAAATAGCTAGAGCTTCTGGCAAGAGAGAAGAGCGACAGCCACCAAAATCATTGCTGTTAAGTAATGCCAAAGCGGGGCTGAATTTCGGTTGGGTGGCCCCGAAAAGCAAGACCCCAGTAGCCAACATAAACCGTATTGGCCTCTGCAGTCGAAAATTAATAATAATAAATCAATACTCGTAATTTCTTTCCAAATAATGGAGAACTTAATAAAAAAGGTGAGGGGAGGGCAGCCAAAATTTGCACCTCCGCTCGTTTTAGAGACTACTTTTTTCTTGAAGTAAGTAGAAACGTGGGGCTTATAGCTGGTAGTTCAATCAGGATAGGTGAGAAGAAAAAGAAAATTCGCAGCTAGTTATATTTCATTATTTTAATTCCCATTATGTTGACGTTTCGGTCCCATATTTGACACCCATTTGTTCTGAGGATGGTCCTGACCGGGACCGAAACGTCAACATAATGGGAATTAAAATAATGAAATATAACTAGCTGCGAATTTTCTTTTTCTTCTTACTTTTTCCCTCTCTATATTCTTGGTTTTAGGGGTCTAACATCCCGCCCTGGTTTGCTAAGCCTAAATAAAAATTGAAATTAGTGTGAGGTGGATAGCTGAGTAGAACTTGTAGTATAGTAAGGAATAAAGAAAGAGCGAATGCAGCTATTTATATTTCGTTTATTAGGAACATCAAGCCAGCCGACGTTTCGGTATGATTTGCGACCATCCTCAGGGTTTTATTGACACACTTCAGTCCTGCAAATCTGACCGGAACCTCGGCTTGAAGTGCCTAATTAACGAAATAAAAAATTCGCTCTTTCTTTATTCCTAACTAAAAATTGAAAGTTTTCAAAACCTCATCTCCTAGCTGACTGCTTCCTCTTTTAATGTTAATTAAATTATGATTTTATAATAGTTAAAAAAAATCAAATCATTAAATTTACCTGCAGGCTGTGAGCATCAGATCGATAGCCAATTGTAGTTCTTGTATCACCATTTCTGCATATTGTGAGTATAATCGAGCACGGAATAAAAGATTCTGACATTTCTTCAATTGTTTTGTAACTCTCTACAAAAAAAAATAAATAAATAAAATAATTACATTGAACAAGAAGCGGAGGAGTGACCAAAGTAAACTCACCGCTATAACGTCGCCACTTAAATGCTCTAAATTAACGTTATCTGGATCAGTAAGCAGCTTATAAAGTGTAGATCCATCCTGAGCGGGTAGTTCACCTAAATCGGCTGCTGTTTGGCCTCGTGCTGTTCTTAATAGATAAGTTTCCGCGTAGCCAAGTTCTAAGATCACAGCTCCGATTACACGTTCGGTGTCATAAAATATATGCGTGTTTATTAACTCGGCTAGAGAACCATGGAGGTAGTCCTAGAAACAAAACAAAATATTATTTAATTCCTTAGCAATAGAAGGTTTGTTCGTTGCATTTTGTTCGTTTCAGTCAAATAGCAAGCTGGGATAACTTGCATTCTGTTTGTTTGAAACTAGGGCCGGGTCAGAAAATGCGACCGTCTATATGAAAAGGTACCAAATCTTTAGGAGAACAGATTTACTAAAAAAATTCAAAAAAATCTATTTTTTTTATTACTGATTCCGATTCACTAGTTCTTCATCTTATATGATGAAATATTCGATTCATCAGAATCGATGTATCTTATAAAAAAAAATTGAAAAAAAAAAAAAAAAAAAAAAACAAAGGTAGATAAGAAGAGAAACGGAACCAAACAAACTTTAAATTCATTTTTCTCTAAACTAAATTTTTCATAACCAAAATTTTAAAAATTCATATCTTCCAAACCAGGGGCGTATATAAGGGGGAGGGGCCCGGGCCCCCCGAAATTTTCTAAATGCATATAGACCTATAGGGATATAGAGACAATAATGGGTCTCGCCCCCCAAAAAAATGTTTGCTCGGCCCCGCAGCAATCCCAGGTTCCGCGAAAGAGTGAAATGTTCCGCGAGCTGCACATAAAAAAATTTGGTGAAAATATCTGGCTCCGCGAACGGAACATGAAAAAAATTTTGGTTCCGCAAAAGAGGGAATGTTCCGCGAAATCAAAATTTTTCGCAGGGCGGAAAACTTTGGTTCCGCGAAAAAAAAAATTTTTCGCAGAAAAATTTTTGAGAACAGCCCCCCGAAAAAAATTTCGATATACGCCCCTGTTCCAAACAAAAAATGATAAAAAAATTCTAAAAATACTAGCTTGCTCAGCAGGATGTGTTCTCTACTGAAAGCATAAAAACTAAATTTTGACCCCGCTGAAGATT